>PVJS01053010.1:0-14118 GCA_004027185.1 Glis glis | reverse complement strand
CCTAGTGAGGCCCTCCGCAACTTCGTGAGACCCGGTTTCAAAAATAAAGCATTAAAAAATAGGGCCGGGGGCGTAGCGCGGAGGTAGAACGCCCCTGCGTTCAATCCCCGGTACCGCAAAAAAAAAAAAAAGAATGTATTTTTAAAAGTTATTTTAAATATAGTACATTATTATTTCCAAAAAGAAAATTGTATCTAATGTGATAATTAAAGCAAATTTTCACAGACTTATTATAGGCATTGAATAATATTTTTAAGCATAGTAATAAGCAGTAGGTTAAATGCTCAGAAGAGATATAGTATTAATAGCTAACATTTATTGAATACTTAGGTGAGCTATATTTGATTCTTTAAAACAATGTTGAATTTGACAGTATGATTACCTTTCTATATTTGAAGAAGCCAAAGCTTAAAGTTTTCATGTGGGTAAATTATTGTTTAGGCAACAAAGTAGACTACTAATGTGGACAGCCCATTTTGCTTTTCTCTCCCACCCAGATTCCTTTTTTTATTGTGATAAATATACAAACCATGAAATTTATCATTTTAATGATTTTTAAGTATACAGTTAAGTGATAGTAAGTACACTCCTATTTGTGCAATCATCGCCACCACCCATCTTTAGAACCTTTACCATCTTCCCAAACTGAAACTCTTTACCCATCATATCATGACTCCTCATTCTTCTTTCTTTGCAGCCCCTACAACTAGTATCCTCTAGGCTGGCCTCGAACTTCCGTTCATCCTGTTGCAGCCTCCCAAGTACTAGGATTACAGGTGTGTACCACTACACCCAGCTTCCATTTTTTTTTATCCAACAATTTGCTTTTTCACAGTCAACTAATGGTGTTGTAGGCCCAGCATAATTTCTTTCATCCCTATCTATGTGAGCCTAAGCTAGTTCTCTTAGTCACATTAAAACTTTTGGATCTTTTAATAGCATTTCAATCAGATTCTTCCAAGGAATTGCCCCCAAAACTTGTACCCCATCTGTCTCCTATTTTCAACCCATGTGTAGCTCTCTGTTTCAGGACATCTTTGGTCATTGGATTCTGAGGAATTTGAAGAGCTCATCAAGCACTTCATTTTGTTAAATGCTTAGTGAGTCTTCACATTTTATGTGGAATTCCATCCATTTGCAAGTCAGCATCACTGCAGTCAGACTACACTAGTCTGCAGGGGAGTCAGAGGAATTCTCAGAAAGAAGGAAGCTAGAAGATTCAGAAGAGGGACACAGAGGTAACCAGTATTGTTAATTACTACACAGAGCGTGAACTTAAAGAGATTTTAAATCATTTTAAACCCTTTTCATATAAGAAAGCAGATAGATAAATTTATTAGAGCCGAGAAAGAAATATGGCTTCTGCAGTCATGACCATGCAGTGACCGTGTAGTCATGACCAGGCATGGCTAGATGAGCAAGGGAGCAAAGGAATTGGGTTCTCATTACTCTGTAGTAAAAGGAACTGGGTGCTCATTACTCTGTAGGGCTGGTGCACAGTAAGCTTTGCTGAGTGAATCCACAAAACTGCTATTAGGGTAGATTTCCCAAGACACCAGACCAAAATATCAAAAACAGCATCCTCTCAAAAGAACTTGATTTACTTGGGTAGTTCAAGTGGCAATGGGGACAAACAGTAACCAAATGCTTGTTCCTTCAAAGATTCTTTCACTAATAGACTTCACAATAGAATGGAAGCTGATGTGAGTCTATGATGTGAATCTATGATGTGAATCTATGGAGCCTACTAGGCTTTTGCTTGATTTTTAAAACATTTTTTGTGTGCTTATTTGCCTCTATTCTCAATACTACCACTATGTGAGAGCAACGGGGTGGGATAATATTAGCTAAGTCATGTTCATTTCTCATCTTTAATGAAATGGGGTTTTAACAAGTGAGTCTTGAAATCTATTTGACTTCTAATCTTGAATTATTCTCCTTTCTTTCCTTTCTCTATTCTTGCAATCCATCCTCACTAAGTGGGATTTATATCTTTCGGTATATATGGAGTTTCTAATTTTAAAAATTATTTGCAAATGGAAGGAATATGAAAAAATAAGGTAGACTGGCAAGTATGAAGGGACAGTTGAAGAAAGACTGGTTCCCTGGCCTTATATGTGTGTGTATGTAGGTATGTATGTATTTTGGTAGTAGGGATTGAATCCAGGGGAATTCTACCTTTAAGCTACACCCCCAGCCCTTTAAAATTTTTTTTTTTATTTTGAAACAGGGTCTTCCTAAGTTGTTGAGGCTGACCTTGAACCTGAGATCCTCCTGTCTCAGCCTCCTAGGCACTGGGATTACAGGTGTGTAATACCACACTTGGCTTCTGGTCCCTTATTTTAAAGAGTTTAATAAGATGAAGAACAGATTCTACAGCAGGACCAACTGAGCATTTGTTTTCCTTCATGTAGGGAGATATTATATAATGTTCCTGAAAAGGCCTATGAGATTCTCATCTCTGGCAACCCACAGGCAGGAGGACCTGCCTTAGCTGGCTCCTGTTTCCCACTCTGACTCATGCACCTTACAAAACCACAGCCCACTGCTTTCTTTACTGTGCCCTTTAGAAAGAGGTCAACTAGCTGCCATAATCCCTCAGCTAACATTTGTCTCTATTTCTCTAAGTCAAGGAAGGATTTGATTTTGTTTTAGGAATTACCTTATTGGTATAATCAACTGTTGAGTTAGCATGATGGGAAAGAAGGGTTATAAAGTTCATTTGCTTGGATTTTCATTTTCTAAAAACAATCTGTCTTATTTCAGTTATCAGTTCTAAAGTTCATAAAGTTAGGCTTATTGAGTTTTGGAGAATCTAATTCCAGTTTTCTCTGGAATCTGTATGAAAAAATTAATGTATGATCTGAAAAGTAATTCTTTTAAAATTATAAATAGCACATTATTATACCTTAGAAACTTTATGGATTTAAAACATATTTTAAAAATTAGCTTAAAAATATAAATTAGTTGTAATCCTCCAGTGAATTAGGAAACTTGCACCTTTGATAATTAATAATTTTCTTCACATAGGATTAAAATAGCCTCTTCTTGGATCATATTGCATCCAGATACAGCTGCTTACTAATTGGGGCAACATCAGAACTGTGGCAAAGAATAAAAAATTTCAACTGTGGATCCAAAAAGAAATGCTAAGTAATCTTGGTCAAACAGGGCTTGGCATATAGAAGATGCTCAGTAAATATTTATTGAATGAATAAAACTGAAGAAACTGCTAATGAATGGTTTGAATGAGGAGGTTTTTGATGCTAGCTCCATAAGACATGGTAAAAGCAAACATTACTTTGTGGAGGAAACCCCAGCACAGAGGACAGCTGGAACCGACACATGCTGAACAAAGTGTCATAGATCTATCTAGCTCAGCCTCTGCTACAAACCTGTCTATGGACAAATTACTTCACCTCCGGGGGCCTCGATTTGATCTCTGTAAAAGGAAGAGCTTATCAGTGGTTTTCAAACTGTGGTTTTCTTTTTTTTTCAATCTTATAAAGAATTCCAGTATATGCAGTAGGTAAAAGTAGACCCTCTTGGGTTGAATCTGGGGAGGCACCCTGGAGACCCCTGCTCTGCTTCCCCTTGGCCCCCACAGCACAGTTTGGAAGGGACTGGACTAATGATGTTAGGTTCCTCTCCAGCTGTGACATTTGAGGGTGGTGTTAATAATCAGTGTCACAAGGAGCTGTCTGGAGACCAGTGGAGGGTACTTGAGGACATATTTTGGGAAGTACTTCTTTTAGAGTGTCATCCTCTCCCTCTCTCTCTCTCTCCACTGGCCCCTACAGTCTCCAACCCACTCAGTGGTGCTACAGTCTATGCCATTTCCTATGTCTGAAACCTGAGGATTATATAAGACTCTTGCCTCCTGGTCTGTATTCAGTAAGTCACCAACTCTTCTCAGCTGACCTCTGAATATTTCTTAAACTTGCCAGTTCCTCTCCAATACCTTTTCTAACACTAGCAGTCAGGTCTTTCTCCTTCTCCTGGACAGTCATGGCAAACTCCTGGCTAGTCTTCTGACCTTCAGTTCCTCCTTCACACCCACATGGTCTCTCTGTTGTATAATGTCTTTTAATTGTTCCCCATGGCTTGTAGGACAAACCCAATCTCCCTGGGAGGGCAGAGAAGGCTCTCCACGGCTGGCCTTACCCACCTTCCCAGCCTCTAGGCCTGTCACAGGCCATCTTGCACTTTATGCTCTGGCAACATGAAGCTCTGTGTGGTTCTTTGAATATACAGTTCTTTGGTTGAGTAACCCCTATCTGAAATACTTAGGATCAGGCATGTTCCGATTTTGGAGATTTTGGGGGCTTGGGGATATTTGAGTAGACTTTACTGGTTGGGTATCCCTAATCTGAATATCCAGAATCCAAAATGCTCTAAAATCTGAAACTTTTTTTTGGGGGGGTACTAGGTATTGAACCCAGGTGAATTCTACCTCCCAGCTATATCCCCAGCACTTTTATATTTTTTGTTTTGAAACAGGGTCTTGTTAGATTGCTGGGAGACTCATTAAGTTGCCAAAACTGGTGTTGAACCTGTGATCCTCATGTCTCAGCCTTCCAAGTCCCAGGATTATGGGCCTGTGCCACTGTGTCGGGCCAAATCTGAAACTTCTTGAGTGTCATATTGGTACCCTGCCCCCAAAATTTCAGATTCTGGAGCATTTTTGATTCTAGATTTTTGTGTTAGGGATGCTCAACCTATACTATATCGTTTTATACCCTCACCCCTTGGGTGATAGTGATTTTTCTCCATAATTTCCTCTCATCTTTTCTGTGGCTAATTTCTAATCTTTAAGACTCAGTGCAAATGTCATTCCTTTGGTGACCCCTGGCTGAGCTATGGGCCCGACTAAGGGCCCCAATCCTGTCTTAGGATTGCAGGTTGCTATCACATTATATTAAAATTATCTAGATAATTCTATGTTTTCCACTAAATTGCAACTCATTGGAGATCAAGTCTTACTTCTTATTCCCTAGCCCTAGGTACCCACTAGGCCCTCAGTAAATGGCCTGTCATGGGATTCTCTCCAGTTTCAATACATCATCATATCATTGATCCAGATTCACAAGAGATCAGTCAAGACATAGACGTGACCTCAAGGGCGAGTGGTGGGCTAATGTGAAGTAGCATAGTTTCAAAATTTAAAAACCACTTTTCATATAAAACAGTATTTATTCTATTCTAGTATTTATCATAAAACTATTTGAGGCTTTAAAATTATGATTTGCTTTTTCTCATAATAAACTTGCACAATTGAGAGATGGGGAGTAAATGCACTCAAGTAAACCTGTGGGTCTTCTGAGTAAATTTCCTCTTGCTCCTTTGTCCTACCATGGGCTTCCTGGAGGGTGAGTGCCTGCTGTCCCCTAATGAAGGCACCCTTGAGCATCTTAGACATCTTTGCTGAGTCATTCCCTTCCCCTAATCTACGTGGCCCTTTGCGTGCATGGGAAGCCAGCACTGTGGGGTGATCCTACTCCAAAGCCACAGGACTCAGCAAAAGGACCATATCTTTGTGTGAAGGAAAAGGTGACTGTCCTCTGGGCAGATGACCTCAGAGGGAGTTAGATTTAAGCCCCTCCCCTGGGCAGCTCTACAAAGAGCACAGAATTACCCTGACTAATGCAAACCAAGAGCCACACTTTTCCTCCTTGTCCCAAAGGGTCATCTGTGGCTGCCAACTCAACAGCAGGAATAGTCATGGTCACCCTGAAGCATGTTTGGGGCTTTCTTGTCAAGCCTCTCTTTCCATTTTTATGGGGCCGGACAGCAGCACGCTGTGGTGCTTTCTGAGTCCTGACCCTGAGAAATCCCTTCTTTGTCACTGTGTATAGCTCATTTTGCTAAGTGATAAAGCTGAATCTGTCACAACATGAGCCAAACAAAGTGGTGATCGCCTGCTTAAACACATGGACCCTCTTCCTTTTGACTCATTCTGTAGAAAGCATTATTCACCAGCAGTTAATTATTGGTCTTCATGCATAAAATGAATATGATATTTGAGACAGATGTTTATTGTTTATATATATATATATATATATTTCAAAACTCCAGCTACTGAAATTGGCTGAAATTACCATCTCAAAGCACCACATTTGTACACTGGGGGTGGTATTCTGACCCCTGACCTCTAAGAACAGTGCACGGAGGTGGTCATATACACAGGAACATGCTTTTCTTTTTATTAACAGGATGGATGGAGTTCCTTGAACAACTGTGCTCAGGCTGAAACAACTGCTGAGTTCCACCAGGGGTTGCTGTTGAACTTCTAAAAAAGATCATATTTTGGAGGAGAAGGGGGAGAATGGTGGATGGGGAGGGAGAGATGGGAATGGGGGAAGAGGAATGGAAAAAAAAAATCTTGGATGAAAACCTGACATTTCTGTCTGAGGTGAAGCATGCTTTGCTGATGCCACACATGGAATGTTTCGGAAGTGTCAGTAATAAATACTTCTATCAGAAATCTTCATATTCTATATCTCTACTTATCATACCCCAAGGAGAGTCATACAAAGACATAGCTGTCAGGGTCTAATTTTGGATCTGAAAACTATGGCGGTTGTCAGGCATCTTTTCCCATGTGTGATATTTATCTTCTCTCACAAACAAACTGAGTGCAGGGTGTTTAATTAATTTCCAAGTGTCTCCCATGGTAATTTCCCCTCTAATATATTAATACGATGATTTAAACCTTCATTCAGAGGCAGACTTTGGGTTGAAAATCACTAAAGGCTTAGATGGTGTTTAGTGTTATCAATAAGCTACACGTTCGTTGGCTTGCAGGGAATCAATAAAGTTGCCCTTTCCTCATTTTTATTTTTAGAGGCATCAATGGGATTTTATCTCTTTTAAGTATATTAAGGAAATCATGGGTGAGCTGATTTTGTTATTTTTCTTCTTTTGATTGGAGGCAGTTCTTAGGCTGTTTGTCTCATTTCTTTTGGAAGACTTACTTTAAGAAAAGTTCTTGATATTTGATGATGAGGGAGTGAATTTTTTTCTCTAAGTGTTCCCCTTTAGAAAAATTTAATTTTTAAAATAAAGGTGCCAGAAATGGGCCACTGAAAGGGGCATACCCTGAAATACACAAATCAACTGGGAGTGGGGGGTAGCAAGTAAATTCATCTTTTTTTCCCCTTCCCAATGTTTCTTTGAATAGAAAATGTGGAATAAAAAAGCATAATACAAATTCTAAGGATAAGAGTAAGTTAGGGCTATGTGTGTTTCTTAAATAGCATATTTTTAAAACAAATGGACATATGTTGATTAGCTAGGTTTAACCATTTCCCAATATGTATATGTATGTCTTCTCCAAACACCATGCTGGACCTGATATATACATACAATGTTATGTCAATTAAAGAAATATATTTGAGGGGGAAAACCCAAATGAAAGTGAAAGTGATGTCTTTCACAATAAGAAGTCACATTTGGAAGAGTTTCATTTATTCATTTATTTTTGGCAATGCTTATGTCTCTCAGCTAAAAGGTTGCCTCAAATTTCATAGAGATTTTTTTCCCCCTCAGTTCACCTTTAGGATATTTGATTGCTGGGGTGATAGGGCAGTCCTTGAAATATTTATTTTTCTCTGACAAAGACAAAAATTCATTGGAACATCATAGCAATAAGTGGTAAATTCCTAGAATCTTACATGTAGATTTTAATTATTGGCAGTTAAAGATTAAATCTCAGAGATGTATGAAATTCCTTCTTCCTGTAGATCTGGAGATTACATGTATCATTTCCTTTTCTCTATGAGGATTTGTTTCTTTTCTTCTCTTCTTTCTCTCTCTAGCCCCCAGCACCTGTCATACAAACATTTTTCCTAGATCCATTAGGAAAATTTAATAACCAAATATCTATTTAGGGAGAAACGAATTTTTAAAGTTCGGCTGCTCTGTGTTAATAATTTGTATTTTCCCCCTGTCCTGCTTGTTGTATCTAAGCACCACAAAAACCAACCTTTTAAACACAGATTGATTCTGACAGCTTTTATTTTATGTGATTTCCAAGGATTGGTATAGAAACGTTTCTTAATTGAAATAGTTCTCCTCTTTTGGTTTTTATTTTATTGTCCTTTACTTCTTGACATCTTGTACATTAAATCAGAGGCTGTTTTAGAGACGTGGAATGACAGCTTCTTCAGAGCCCGATTCTGGATCCTGATAGATCTGCACTTCTCAGAGCAGACAAGTTGCTCCGCCAGCCTCGGAGAAGCTTCCTGCGCGATGGGATGGACGCGTCACCTAGAAACACAACATAAACTGCAGGTTAATCACCGAGGATGTCTCGTGTCAGTGCCTCGCTGCCCCGCATCCTATCCAAGAGGAATAAAGCCGAGAGCTATTTTTCCTTTGCTATTTAATTTACCAGAATCTGGGCTCAAATTTAGTTTGAAATTATATTTCCTCGGCTGGGATGGAAAGGCCACTCATGTAATTTAGTAGTGTGTGGTAAAGAAAAATCAAAGCGTCCTCATGGAATATTCTCCCCCATTGTATCTGCCTCTGATGAGAGAACACATAAAGCCAAGGCGATGCGACACAGGCATACACAGACAACCCATTTGTTATTCTGAGATTCTGAGCAAAATACCATTTGTGTTACGGTGATGTTTTGGAGTTAGAAAAGGATTACTTGGGAAAAATGTATTTATATCAGTCAGGAGAAATAAAAATGAGACAGGATGTAAAAATATGATAGCACAGTAATGAACAGTGTAAGAGATCAGACCCGTCCTCGTTAGAGGTAGGAAGCAAACATCTTATAATGGGAACGGTAACAAGATGAGTATTCTACATTTGTTTTTCAGTTCTACCTAACTCTTTGTAACTTTACAATGTAAGATTCAGAAATTGGAGCCAATTACCATAATATGTGGTGGTTTGGTGGGAGCATGTTCTACATCAGACAGTTAAAAGGTTTTATTGCTATTAGGAGCATGTTAATGCCCTTGATAATGTCTCTACTTGCTTTGTAATGTCTCTTGTTGAAGTATAGAATTCTTTTATCTTCTTATTACATTATGCAAAAACTTGAATTGAAAAGATATTTGCAGGAACATTTAAAGTAGTGCATCAATCAGCTTCAAAGAAGAGAAAATGTTCTCGGAATAGCTTATAAAAGGATAACTGTCAGTTTTATTTTGGATGAACAAAGGCAGCAATGTAAAAAGCACTTTATTGTAAAAGCATACTGTGCAATTCAATAAATATGCCATATAAATATAAAGGAGAAGAAAGTTCATAATTATCTTATGACTTAAATGTAATTTACGTAATACTTTTAAAATTCATCTGGCCGTGGAGTACTGTTTGTCTACCAGGTTCCGAGTTCTAGCCTCCAAGTCCCCACTAGGTGATAACTTAAATCTCTGAAAACGAAAAGATTTGAATGGATCAGTCATGGTCCTGCTTTTAATATATTTTGGAAAGATACAGAAAGAAATGTGTGTGGAAAGCATTAGCAAAAATTTTAATAACCACTTAATGGTGTAAGCTTTTCCTAGTGATTTGTTCTTATCTGTACAATGCTCAATTGTTTCTCATTCTGTCAGTGCTGCTATAAGACAATTTCAAATTTGAATGTAACCGTATTGTGACTTGAAATAACATTTCCAAGTGTTTTATGTTTGTTAGGAAAATCCATTAGCATCCATTAGCAGTGTAATTTCTGGACTTCCAATATCAGGAGTGCTTTGTTACTTTTTATATAAGGATACTTACCCTTTCCTTATAATTAGAAATATTTTTTATGTTAGAAGGATAGTTTTTAGTTGTAAATATGCTAACTATACATTATTTCTTAAATATGTTTTCCAGGTTATAAACTTTAATTTGATAAGTGCTGCAGAGATGATTCCTTTTGATAGGCTTTAAAAAATCTGTATGTGAATTATCCATTTAAAGGAAATACTCAGATCCAGCATGTGGAAAACTTAAATTTTCAGAATATAAAAAAAAATCTACAAATCTCAATTTTTCTGTAATGTATGTTTCTACACATAGAGACATGCATCTAGGCATGGATGGCCAGCTCCTAGCATGTGGAAGACCCTTGATAAATATTTTTTGATTAAAGTTAGAATAAAAAAAGAAAAATATACTAATCAGTAAAAATCCATCTTCTGTTTTGGGGCCCAACAAAGGGATGTGAATCACTTATTAAATATAGTTATATAAATATTCTTCTAGAGTCAGGTCTTTTCAAGGTTCAAAAATTTCATTTGAAGTCAAATAACCAGGCTAAATCACTCTCTCACACCATTGTAGCTTATCAAATTGTATTAATACTGTAAAATTTCCAAGAAATGATCTTCATTTATTTTAAAACTACAAATATGGTGCCTTCTAACAAGAAATGAATTCATAACTGTACTTGTGACATCATATTTGGCAACTTACTTCTCATGGCTACTGTACATGATGCCTAATTCATGAAAATTATTTTCTCCTTGTTTCAGTGGGGCTCATGCAGACTCTTTGTGGGAGCAGTACTCAGCTGCTACTGTCTGAGATACCCCATTTTCTCATTGCTCCTTCCTCTTGGCCTGCTTGGGAACACTCTCATTTTGAAAGTACACGGAAAATTATCTCATAAAAGAAATTTAATAACAACAGAACTTCTGAGATTTCAAAAACGTAGAATTCTTAAGTTATTGAACTATGGGAAAAGCTGTAATTTATAACCAGCAAGTTAGTATGTTGTACACATCTGTGTACTGTTTCAGAAAATAAAGGTTGTTACCATAGCAACTGCCACATAATATGGAACATACGTTATTTGTGAGATGCCAAGCTTCGTGTTAAAAAAAAAGCTCCCTTCTCGTAGCTGCTCCCTGATGTTTCAAGGATTTCTATCTTTTCTTTACTATTATAAGGGAGTGTCCTGTCATTTTAAATTTTTTTAATTTGAATATTCTCATACTTTTAGAGTTTCTTAGCTAAATTGATGTTAGCATAGTGCTGCTATAATTTGATGACCACTGCTAAGACGTTTTCTCCTCTAGTCTTATTCCTTAATTTTAAAGGAATTCTTGTCATTTTTTAGATGTATCAACATATATGTGATAAGAACCCAGTTATTGCGAATACAATGCATAAATGAACCTTTTAGCATTTTATTTGTTGGCCCTTTGAGGATTTAATAATTATAGATTGTATGACCATTATGGCAATTTAGCACTTTTTAAAAATAGAAATGTCACTTAGAAGTATGTATCTATTCAGTAGGTATCATTTTACGCTTGAAAATTTTATTATATTTAATTTCATTTTAAACTATTGAAAATTTTATGATGACCAAATTTAACTCCTTAAGGAGTAGATTTCCAGTCTTTCTTGGTAAGTGGTAATGCCAAAGAATAAGTTGACAAACAGTTCCGAGGTTTCAATTTTAATAGAAATCCTGTTAGTTTTATATGCAGAATAATAAATCAACAAAAGGCAGAAGATAATAATGTCAAATTAGAGATCATTCAGTATGGCTGGATAAGGAACCAGAATTTCCAATTAGTTTGAAATATAAGTCTGAAAACAGCTTATCATTAGAACAGAGTTTTTTTGTTCTTGTTGGGTCCACTTTGTGGCAGAGATTTCTAAAAGTAAACGCATTTGATATGATAGAATTTCTTGTACACAGTGACTCTCTAGTCCAGATTCAATATATTATTGCCATCATTGACATATTTTATGGGATTAGATGTTTCCTGGGGAGCAGTGTCTGCATTTTTCTTTTCTGGGTACTGGCTCTCTTTAGAGATAACTACCTCTGTGTCTTCAGAATGGTTCTGTGTCATGAAAATGTATTCTATCAATCCTAAAAACAAAACACTTCTGGTGAAAAATGGCAGAATGAATAATAGTCCTCTTTCTTTAAAAAAAACATAATAGTTTAATCAATAAACATTTATTAAACATCTACCATGAGCCAGGCACAGTTCTGAGGCTATAAAGATGGATAAGAGAGCTTCCCGGTGTCCAGGGAACTCACAAGTCTAATCAGGGATGGAGACACACCTTTTGCTGACCCAGGGAGCTGTGTGCTGAGACCTGGTTTCCTGAGGCCTCACCAGCAACAACAAAAGTAACAGTAGTCATGGCCAACATTTATGGAACACTTACTTTTTGACAGATACTTCAGATGCATTTTATAATTTAATCCACACAATAGTGCTATGAGGGTTTTACTGACAAGAAGCTGAGGCTTTAAGAGTTTGAGTAACTTACCTGGGGTGACACAGTGGAGTTGGGATTTTCACACCTGTTACACTTCAAATAATACATCTTGACTTCTTGTTCCATCTGCACTGCTCCCATCCTCAGCCTCATCACTGGCCCCTCTCACTGGGCTTTGTAGCCACTGCCTAACTGGCTTCCAGCAGCCATTTTGCCCCTGTGGTCTATCTCTTCATAGCTCCCTGAGTGGCCTTGTAAGAACATAAATCAGGCCATGTATCTCCCCTGCGTGGACTCTTTGCACTTATTCCCATTGCACTTAGAATATAATCCAAGCCCTTCCACAGTTCACAAGATGCTGAGGAGCTTGCCACCCCTGTTACCCCTTAAACTTCAGTGCCTGTTGCTCTTACCCAAGCTCCTTCACTGTGCGTTAGACCAGGGATTAGTGTACTTTTTCTGTAAAGAGCCAGATAGTAAATATTTTATGGCTTCTCAGGCCATGCAGTCTTTATTGCAACTACTGAACTCTGCTATTAGAGCAGAGAAAGTCATAGATGTTAAATTAACCAATAAGTGAGGTTGTGTTCCAATAAAACTTCATTTTCATTAATAGGCAGCAGGCCAGGTTTCATTTACAGACTGTAGTTTGTAGATTCTTGTTTTAGACTTAACTATCCTTGCTTTTGTTCCTCCAATTCACCAAGCTTTTCCTACTGTAGGGTCCCCCACTGTCTCCAGATCTTCCCAGCTTCTTTCTGAGTGTGGAGCCCTCACCGTGACTGCAGGTCTTTATTTGGCTGCCATATATAAGTCATCCCCCTTCAATTCAACACATAATTACCTATTTTATTGTCTTCATAGCTCTTATGACAGGAAAAATGGAAAAATATCATTAACTTATTTACTTACTTGTTTACTGTCTGTGACACCCTCTGTAAAGCAAGCAACTCTTTTTGTCTTGTTAATTGTGGTATTCTCATGAACTAGGTCAGACATTGTGGCCCAGAAAAGATGCTCAGAAAACAGTTGAGGCCGCATAGAGATCAAGCCCATCAGAATTCAAAGCTTGGGCTTCTTTTTTTTTTTAACATGCTTTTATTGGTGCACTGGAGTCTTACATCACAATGAATATCTATTTGATGTTAATATACATGCACACAGCTCTTAGTGTTCTCTCCTCGGGTCCCCCCACCCATAGGAAGTACCGAGAATGATGTTGGTATATTCTTACATATACATACTGTTTTTGATAGTAATTCCACTGATTCGCTTCTTTCTTGCCCTCCCCCTTCCCTTGTACCACTTCCCTTGCCCCACTGAGAGTTCTCCATTATCAACTGGAGTCCGTTGTGTGTCCCCACTACTCCCTTCTTTTTTGTGATTGACTGATCTCGCTTAACATAATGTTCTCCAGATCCTTCCATTTTCTTGCAAATGATGTTATTTTGTTTTTCCTTATTGCTGAGTAGAATTCCATTGTGTGTATTTCCCACAATTTTATAATCCACTCATCTGTTGATGGACACCTAGGTTGGTTCCATAATTTGGACACTGTGAATTGTGCTGCTATGAACATGGATATGCGTATATTACTATAGTTTTCTGGTTTCAATCCCTTTGGTATGATACCCTATAGTGGTATAGCTGGATCATATGGTGGATCCATTCCCAATTTTCTGAGGAATCTCCACACTGATCTCCATAGTGGTTGAACTAAATTGCAATCCCACCAACAGTGTAGAAGAGTCCCGATTTCCCCACATCCTCGCCAACATTTGTTGTTGTTTGACTTCTTAATGATTGCCATTCTAATTGGGGTTAGATGAAATCTTAGAGTAGTTTTGATTTGCATCTCCCTGATTGCTAATGATGTTGAACATTTTTTCATGTATCTATTGGCCATTTGTATCTCTTCTT
>PVJS01053009.1:0-13426 GCA_004027185.1 Glis glis | reverse complement strand
ACCCAAAAGATCAGAAACCAAACTACCAGACTAATGCATGTGTGTCTATGTTTATAGCTGCACAATTCACAATTGCCAAACTTTGGAACCAGCCAAGGTGTCCATCAACAGATGAATGGATTACAAAACTATGGGATATGTACACAATGGAATTTTATGCAGCCATAAAGAAGAACAAAATTACATCATTTGTAGGGAAATGGAAAGAATTAGAGAACATATGCTAAGTGAGATTAGTCAGGCACAAAGAGTGAAAAGTCGGATATTTGCCTTAATATGTGGAAGCTAGATAGAAGGAGATTTAGAAGGGACTCCAGACAAAGAAGAAGAAAACTTTATATGAACAAAGAAGATGACCTAACTGAGGAAGTTGGGAGGGGGTGGAGCAAAACACACTAAAGTGCATGATGTATATATCCAAACTTATAAGACTCAATCACTGTGCAAAGCACTAAAGGGAGGGAACGGGGAGGGAATGGGGTGGGATTTGAGGGAGGGCTAAATGGGCAATGTGTGGATGTATGATTCTTCTAACCTGACACCTATCAAATGTATAATAACAATGCACTAATAAATGGATATAAATTGAAAAAATGGGTGTGTCAGCAGCTACCAGGACTGCAGCATCCACATGGGGCCAACAAAGAAGCCAGCAACCTGTTGTAAATCCAGCAACAGCAGATCATCTGCAACAAATGCGAGCAGCAACACGCTCCACGCTGGACAGAGGCCTGAACTGTGGTGTTGGTAGAAGTGACAGAGATCAAAATCTCTGGGACACTTTAAAGGAAGTATTAAGAGGAAAATTCTTAGCACTGAGTGCCCACATAAGAAGAACTGAAAATCACCAAATAAATAACCTAATGACACACCTGAAAGCCCTTGAAAAATAAGAACAGTCTAACCCCAAAGCCAGTAGAGGACAGGAAATTATTAAAATCAGAGCAGAAATCAATGAAGTAGAGAATTAAAAAAATACAAAAAATCAACAAAACCAAAAGCTGGAAAAAATAAACAAGATGGATAATCCAGTAGACAACCTAACCAAAAGAAAGAGAGACTCAACCTAAATTACTAAAATAAGAGATGAAAAAGGTGATATTATCACCGACAGCACAGAAATCCAGAGGATTATCAGAAACTACTTTGAAAAACCAGACTCCAACAAAATGGAAAACTTAGAAGAAATTGACAAATTTCTAGACATGTACAAGCTTCCTAAGTTGAATCAAAAAGATATAGAAAATTTAAATTGGCCAATAGCAATCCAAAAGATTGAAGCAGCAATAAAGAGCCTACCATCAAAGAAAAGCCCAGGTCCAGATGCTTTCCCAAGTGAGTTTTATAAAACCTTTATAGAAGATCTAATCCCAATACTCCTCAATCTATTCCATGAAATAGAAAGAAACTTCATATATTCTATGAAGTCAACATTACATTAATACCAAAACCAAATAAAGATAGCTCAAGAAAAGAAAACTACAGGCCGATATCGTTGATGAATTTAGATGCACAACTTCTAAACAAAATACTAGCAACACACATTCAAAACCACATCAAGTATATCATATACCATGACCAAGTTGGGTTCATCCCCGGGGATGCAAGGCTGGTTCAAAACGCAAAAAAAAAAAAAACAAAACAAAAAAAACAATCCATGTAATCCACCACATAAATAGAACTAAAGAGAAAAATCACATGATCATTTAAATAGATGCTGAAAAAGCATTTGACAAAATCTAACACCCATTCATGATAAACACACTGCAGAGAATCAGAATAGAAGGAATATACCTCAACATCATATAGGCAAAATTCAATAGGCCCACAGCCAACATCATGTTGAATGGGGAAAAACTACGAGAGTTCCCCTTGAAAACAGGAACAAGACAAGTATGTCAACTGTCATTACTCCTTTTCAATATAATACTAGAGACTCTAGCCAGAGTAATAAGGCAAGAGAAGGAAATCGAAGGAGTACAAATAGGAAAAGAATAACTGAAACTCTCTCTATTTGCAGATGACATGATATTGTACAACAAATTCAACAAAAAGACTTAGTGAATGGATCAACAAATTCAGCAAAGTGTCTGGATACAAAATCAATCTTAAAAAAAATTAGAAGCTTTTCTATATGCCAACGATAAATCCACTGAAAAATAAATCCAGGAAACATTTCCACTCATGATATCCTCCAAAACAACAACAACAAAATACTTAGGAATAAACCTAACCAAGGATGTAAAAGACCTCTACAAGCAAAATTATAAAACATTGAAAAAAGAAATTGAAGATCTTAGGAGATGGAAAGACTTCCCATACTCTTGGATAGGCAGAATAAATATCATCAAAATGGCCATTCTTCCAAAGTGATCTACAGAATCAATGTAATATCCATTAAATTACCAAAGTCATTCTTCACAGCCATAGAAAAATCAGTCCTTAAATTCATTTGGAACAACAAAAAACCCAGAATAGCCAAAGTAGTTCTGAGCAACAAGAACCATGCATGAAGCATCACTATACCTGACTTCAAGCCATACTATAGAGCCATAGTAATAAAAACAGCATGGTATTGGCACAAAAGCAGACACATAGACCAATGGAGCAGAATAGAAGATTCAGAAATATATCTGCACACTTACAGCCAATTGATTTTTGACAAAGGAGCCAAAAACATACATTGAAACAAAGATAGCCTTTCCAACAAATGCTGTTGGCAAAACTGTTTAACCGCATGCAGAAAAATGGAAATAAACCCCACTTTCTCACCCTGCACAAGAGTCAATTCAAGATGGATCAAAGACCTCGAAATCAGACCAGAGACCTTGCAGCTACTTGAAGAGGGCATAGGTCCAACACTTCAACACATAGGCTTAGGTAAAGACTTCCTCAACAAGACCCCAAAGGCACAGGAAATTAAAATGTGGATCAATACATGGGATTGCATTAAATTGAAGAGCTTTTGTGCAGCAAAGAAAATAATCAAGAACCTCAGCAGAGAGCTGACAGAATGGGAGAAGATTTTTGCCAGCTCCTCCTCTGATAGAGGTCTAATATCTAGAATATACAGAGAACTTTAAACAATCACCACTAAAAAAACAAATAAGCCAATCAAAAAATGGGCAAATGAACTAAATAGACACTTCACAGAAGAAGAAACACAAATGGCCAATAAATGTATGAAAAAATGTTCAACATCATTAGTAATCATAGAGATGCAAATCGAAACTACCCTGAGATTTCACCTAATCCCAAATAGAATGGCAATCATTAAAAACACAAACAACAACAAATGCTGGCAAGGATGTGGAGAAGTAGGAACTCTAATACTCTGTTGGTGGGATTGCAAAGTAGTGCAACAACTTTGGAAAACAGTGTGGAGGATCCTCAGAAGAATGGGAATGAACCTACCATATGACCTAGCAATACCACTTTTAGGCATCTACCCAAAAGAACTGAAACCAAATACCAGACTAATGCATTTGTTTATAGCTGCACAATTCACAATTGCCAAACTTTGGAACCAGCCAAGATGACCATCTACTGATGAATGGATTACAAAACTATGGGATATGTACACAGTGGAATTTTACACAGTCATAAAGAAGAATAAAATTATATCATTTACAGGGAAATGGAGAACATTATGCTAAGTGAGATTAGTCTATCACAAAGAGTGAAAAGTCGGATGTTCTTCCTAATATGTGGAAGCTAGGGAGAGTGGGACTTAGAAGGGACTCCAGACAAAGGAGAAAACTTTAGTTGAGCAAGAAGGGACCTAACTGAGGGAGATGGGAGGGGGGAAGAGGGAATCTAATCTAATCTAATGCATACGATGTATATACACAAATTTATCAGAGTCAATCACTATGCTGAGCACAAAAAGGAGGGAAGGGTGAGGGAGTAGGATGGGATTTGAGGGAGGGCTAAATGAGCAATGTGTGCATGCATGCTTCTGATACCCTGACACTTATGAAAATGTATAACTAAAATGCACCAATAAATGAATATATTTAAAAAAAAATAAAACGCCAAAAAAAGAAAGTAGATTCTATGATCTGGATCTTGAGCATTTCTGAAAGGCTGATGTGTTAGACACATAGATTCCCAAACTTACCTCCTTTTCCCAAAAAAATAAAAGTTAGTTTTATTCAATGCTTCCCAATTACACCCTACGCTACTACTACCATGTGCTTGTGTGGTATCACTGACTTTAAAAATTTATTCTTAGAGACTTGATCCAAGGCATAATGTTCTTAGGAGGTGGTGGGAAACTTTAAGAGGTGGGGCCTAGTGGGAGGTCTTTTGGCCACTGTGTGTGTGTCCTCAAAGGGGATTGTTGGATGACAATATTTGTTTGTCTGTCTATCTGTCTCTCTCTCTCTGTGCTTCATGGCCACAAGATGATGTTTGCTCTACCACAAATCCCACCATAATATGCTCCGTCACCACAAGCCCGAAGCAACAGGGCCAACTTATTATGTACTAAAATCTCCAAAACTGTGAGCCAGTATAAACCTTTTCTCTTTATAAGTTGATTATTTCAAACATTTGTTATAGCAATGGAAAACTAACACAGTAGATATATTTCCTTAATATTTCATAAGTTTTGGTTAGATGTTAACATAATACATGAATAATTTAGTAGGGTAATCATATTTGAATTGGTTTATTGGGTTTTCTTTCCACATTCTGAGTAATTTGCTTTTCTCTTAATAGAAAGTCTTTTGAGTTTTCATATCAAATGAGTTTTTAAGACATGACAGCTAGGATTAGCATTAAAAATATCAAAACACACAGTTTGTATTGGTGAACTTTTCATCATTGTGACAAAATACCTGAGATAAACAACTTGAAGGAGGAAAGTTTTATTTTGGCTCACGCTTCAGAGGTTTCAGTCCATGGTCCCTTGGTTTCATTGATTCTTGGCCTATGGTTCAGTAGAACATCATGATGGGAATAGGTGGTAGAGCAGAATTGCTCAGCTAATGACAGGTGAGAAGGGGAGAAAAAAGAGGGAGGAGGAGGAGGAGGAGGAGGAAGCAGTGGCCAGGTACAAAAGCTATTGAACTTTAAAACAGGGCTTAAACTAGTTGGCCTAACACTAACATTGAATGATTTCTTAATAGTTTTAAGTATATATAAATAGATTGGATATAACTATCAATAGAGATATTGTGAATGGCACTGTCCATGTTCATAAGGATATGGAAAGCTGCAAAGGCAGCATTAATATCAAACGACTCCTTTGGGTTCTAACCCTTTCTTTCATATTTATTTTATGCCATTTTGCCTTTTAAAATTTTTACTAAAGTGAAGTTGAGGCCATTTCATTTTCTTACTCAAGTATCTTACCAGGGCCCAGAACATGAAGGGCATCACCCCTTTCTCCTAATCTTCTAGTCATGCCCTATGTATAAGTTATTTCCAGTGATTTCATATGACTTAAAAC
Organism: Glis glis; assembly: GCA_004027185.1. Lineage (NCBI taxonomy): Eukaryota > Metazoa > Chordata > Mammalia > Rodentia > Gliridae > Glis > Glis glis. Next base: position 7,971 of record PVJS01053009.1, on the reverse strand, counting down.
CCTTGCAAATAACAAGTGCTCTGTAAGTATTGATTCTAATGGAATAATAAACAGACCAAAATGGTATGACTGCCATATAATATTCATAGCTATGTTAGTTCTGGAACCCCATTCCCCTGGTCTATGTTTGTCTTCTGTGCTGGCAGTAACATTGTTTATATTTCTAATAAAACATTGCTTTCTGGTTTAGAAGACATTTTATTGGTGGGTCAGGGTATGTATATCCGTGGAAAGGAAGATTTTACTAGTAAAAGTATTCTTAAATAGCTGAAACCTGAGTGGTTCTTCTGCAAAGTAAATTAGAATCTTTTCTCAGTCCTTAGAGGGAAAAAGTTAAGGAATAAATTTGTTGAATTTTAAATATTTCCATCATATATTTTCATGTCCTGTTGTTTTCTTTTTTATATAAGAATTCAGAAAAATGATGATACTTCATTGCAAAACTAAATTTTTTATTATTTAAGATTTTTTGAAATAATTTTGTTTATTTTATTATTTTTATTGATACCTTTTTGTACATATTTGTGGGTTATAAGGTGATATTTCTATACACATACTCATTGTGTTATGGTCAAATCAGAGTAATTAGCATATCCATTACCTTAAACATTTGTCATTTCTTTGCAGTGATAATACTCAAAATTATTTCCTTCAGCTATTTTAAAATATATATTATCATTAATTTTAGTCCCCCTACTGTGAAATAGAACACCAAGTCTTATTTCTCTTATCTATCTGTAACATTGTACCTATTGGCCAGCCTCTTTCCTTCCCAGCCTCTGGGAACTGCTATTCTATTCTCACCTTCTATGAGGTCACCCTAGTTAGATTGCACATATGAGTGAGAACATGTAGTACCTGTCTTTCTGTGCTTGGTGTATTTAACTTAACATAATAACCTCCAGATTCATCCATGTTTCTGCAAATGACAGGATTTCCCCCTCTTTTATGGCTGAATAGTGTTCTATTGTGCATAGAGGCCACATTTCTTGGAATAAATTATTAATAGAAGCAAGGGAGCCATGGAAGGGAAAAATCTTCTGGTGCTACAGTGAGAAGAGTATAAGCAGAAGAGTGAGGAAACAGTATTGAGGAGAATTGAAGACTAATCCAAGAAGGAAAAATGTAGATTGGGAAATGGGGACTCCTGAAGCGGAAAAGACAAGTTAAGCCACAGAGGGAAATGTGGTTTCAGAGAACAATTTATTTCAATATGCTTCATTTTGCTGCTTCTTTCACTCAGGAATACTTGGCTTTTCACTGTTACTATGAAGATGTAATAAGAAATATAAACATACTGGTACAAATCAAGAAATAACTTATTTAAATGGCAGGAAGATGAGAAAATATCATATTCATTTTGTTCTTTTTACTATATGCTCTAATTTCCCATGATATTTCCCTATGCACAGAATATTTATTAAGAAAAAACTTTGGTGATGATATTATAGTTTCACATGGCACTTGAAATATACTGATCAATGGGTAATATAAAAATGGTCATCACACAGTCAGTTTTGTAATACTTTAAGTCACATCGATGAGACATTTGATAAGGAAGCAATTTGCTTTTATTCTGGTATCATCATTTGTTTTGAGTAAAGCTAGAAAACAAATAAAATAATTTGCATAATGAAACCACTGAGAGTAAATCACCTACATTCATCAGAGGTATCTGTACCACCCTGACTTACATTTTAAATTTATTCAAGTTTATTTCTCTCCTTACTCAGCTAAACAATCCTTTTGATTTATTCTTGCCATTTAGTGTCATATAACATAAAGTGTTCCACTAGGAGGAGAAATGATTTACCAACTAGAGGCTATATTAAGTGAAACATTCTCTTTGATATGTTTTTAATTTTTTTGATTCCCATTTTGCAGTTGTAATTCTCCCACCTGTCTGTGATGATAAGGGACCATTTAATTCTTATTCCTTGGCTCACTAAGGCCACATGCTCATTTTGTCAAGGAGGATCCACCTGTCTCTAGCAGGAGGAAGGGAAGTCAGCTCAGGAAGGGAGACACTGCAATAAGACTCAGACAAGAGACCTGACCAGGCACAAGTCAGTTAATGAGCCCTCTTGAGCACCTATTTATTGAACATTGTTCCAGGGGCTGCTGGGAGTTATCAGAGAAACATGGAATGATATTCTTGTTTGGGCAGATGAAACCTAGTCCTAATGCAGGCTACTGTGAATACTTTGTGTACATTCTGATGTTTCTATTCTTTAATTCCTTCTCTGGCAGGAAATTTTAATATAGGGTTCATAGACCCACAAGAAGCTCTGTGCCTGTTTTTGTGCCAATACTATTTTGATTCTATCACTATAGCTCTGTAGTATAATATGAAATCAGGTCTTATGATGCCTGTAACATAGTTCTGTTTTTAAGTTAATTAATTAATTAATTAATTAATTTTTAACGTGCTTTTATTGGTGCATTGGAGTCTTACATTGCAATGAATATCTATTTGATGTTAACATACATGCACACAGCTCTTAGTGTCCCCCCCTGCCTCCCCCCACCCATATGAAGTACCAAGAATGATGTTGGTATATTTTCACATGTACATATTGTTTATGATAGTAATTCCATTAATTCACTTCTTATTGCTAAGAATTGCTTTGGCTATTCTGGGACTTTTTGTTTTTCCATATAAATTTTAGAACTGTCTTTTCTAGTTCTGCGAAGAATGACATTGGTATTTTAATACGGATTGCATTTAATCTATCTATCATGGTAAAGGTTTGGAATTAGAAAGTCTCCCTAGCTTTCATGGAAACAAAGTAGTAGTGCTGGAAGTAGGGATTGGTTGCTGAGATACGGCCTTGAGAATTATATAGTTTCTCCTCCCCTTGCTCTCTCTCTGCTTCCAGTCTCCATAATGTGAGAGTGGAGCCTTGAGCACTCTCTCTCTCTGCTTCCCACTGCCATGCCCTGAGCTCTGCAGACCTGGCCTCACTTGAACTGAACTTCTAAATCTCCAGAATGCTCCAGAACTGTGAGCAAATAAATTTACCTTCCTCTAAATTGTGTGCCCAGGTTTTTGGATCACGAGAGTGAGAATGTTGACCGAGACAATCACTTTTGGTAGAATGGCCATTTTGACAATATTTATTCTGCCTATCCAATAGCATGGGAAGTCATTCCATTTTCTAAGATCTTCAATTTCTCTCTTTAGTGTTCTATAATTTTTATTGTAAAGGTCTTTTACCTGCTTGATTATATTTATTCCTAAGTATTTCATATTTTTTAGGCTACTGTGAATGGAATTGCTTTTTGGATTTATTTTTCAGTGAATTCATGATGAATGTATAGAAATGCTAATCATTTCTTGTAAGTTGATTTTTGTATCTGGCTACTCTGCTGAATTTGTCAGCTCTAGAAGTCTTCTGGTTGAGTTTTTTGGATCTTTTAAGTAAATCAAGATAGAAAGTCCATATGCTACAATAAAGTCTGCAATGAGAACATGAAATATTTGAGTCTAAGTTTTTAATAGTATATTAACATTCAATACTAATTTTGCTCCACTATCCCTTTTGGACCCCATGATCAGTCTTCATTTGCTTCATCCTGAGAGGAGCCATGACCTTGAGCAAGAATGACCTTCAGCCAAGGAACTTCACAAATTGAGCTGACAGCCAAGGGCTGGAAGCTGGCAGCACTTCCAAAAGCTGGTAGAATGAGACCTTCATTCCTAAAAGGCCATTGTTAGTCTACTGTTTATGCTACCGAGATCCACTTCTTCATTTACAGATTTCACAACTTATTGACTTACCACCCCTTTTTCAGGAAACAAAAATTACTCAACACCTCTGGGTACTTCTATCATCCCCCTATTTTTATTCAATGACCTCAAATTGCACCCAAGGCTACTACCCCCATGCCTGTCATTTCAGCATCCCCCATCCCCAGGCAGTATGGCAGACTTTGGAAATCTATGAATAAATACTGGATTCAGTCTTCCAGGAACCATTGGTTTTCTTTTCCTGGGGGTAATCTTGTAAGAATAAGGTTGGCAGGTCTCAGATGATTTTCACCATCTCCCTCCTCTACCATCCACTCTAGATTTCCCTCACCCTCTGCTGGACTTGGTCACTTTCCTGGTGAAGTGATTCTGGTCATCCTGAAGTCCCCATGCCCTTTTCAAGCCTTTGCTTCCCTTGTCCATGAGCCATCAAACTTAGATGAGTAGATCACATAGGTGGCAAACATGATTATTCCTGCTTCCCATTGTATGGAAGAACCCATACTTTCTCTCAATGGTCATGGTTGATTACCACTGACAAGATAATGATTCCTTTTATTGAAAGCTGTCCATGTGGAATGAGGAGGCCGACATGCCAGGTGACAGCTAAAGCTTTAGTATAGGCAGAATCTTTCTGTTTTCCCTGGAGGAAGCATTTCCTGTCTGGCGAACAAAATTTCAAGCCATAAAACTCCCAGAATTGTAGGAATAGAAAGTAAAAATTACCCAATGAGTCACCTGGAGTGGTCATAAGAGGATCCACTCTTTCTTCCATGTACTCAACCTAGTGGGACAGAGCACATATCACTGATTTAGAGAATACAGTGCATCTTAGAGGATGGAGCTCCATATTGATAGTATCACCTTCAAGCTAGAACTTCCGCTGTTTCTTCAACAGTCCATTCCATCACTCCATTAGGCCAGCAGCTTTTGGTCAGTGTAGTATGTGCTATAACCACTGATTGCATGGTCAGGTACCAGGTAGCTTAGCTATTCCCACACTTATTTTCTTTAAAGTGGACTTCTTGGTCTGATGCTATATTATATAGGACCCCACACTGGTAAATCAAAATACTGTAAGCCCTCAAATAGAAGTGATGGCCAAAGTGCTATGGGCAGAAAGCCAATTCCATACCCATAACATCTATTTATTCCTGTTAAAGTGAATTACTGTTTCTTTCAGCCATCAAGGAATTAGTCTCCTGTAGGGATGGTGCCATTCTGGGGAATTACTGGTGGTCTCCTTTCCCATCAGATTGAACATTTGATAGTATCAGAAGATTGATTTGCCTTGGTAAGTGGAGGCAATTCTGTTGACCCATGCATAGCTTTTGTCCCTGACACTATAGTGCTCTCATTCATGTGCCTATTGTGCCAGCATTAGGGATGTTGATTATAAAAAACTGGCTGATGTCAGCTCACCTAGTCATATTGTCAAGCTGCTTAGTGACTCTTCCATGGTAGGTACTCTCTGACAGGTGTTAACTTTGTTTTTGTTGTTTCCTTGTTTGGTTGTTTTTGCAGTGCTGGAGATTAAACCCAGGGCCTTGCAAATGCTATGCAAGTGTTCCACAGCTGAGCTACACCTGTAACCCCAAATTTTAACATGTGATACAAAGATCTTTGTACTTCATTCTCATTCCCATAGATCCATCCAAATCCCTCTACCCTAGACTTTGCTTTCTAATTTTTTAGTTTTCTTAACCTTGACCTCCCAGTCAAGTCATTTGCACTGCTCATGAGTCCATGCACATTTGAACCTCAGGATGCTTCCCTTTGCACACAAAGATCATGACCACACACCTTGCCTTAAGTCCTACCTAGTGAGAGGGATTCTCTTTGCCATTGTTAAGGGCTACCTTGAAGTCAGGGGGTAATATAGCCTCCATCTACTTTCAGCTTGCACCCACATACTAAGCCAACCCACCTATAAACCAAACTTGGATTTTCCTTCTTCTAGTCATTGGCTCTAAGGGAACCCCCATACAATGATAGGTATGAGTTGATCAAATGCTATAGCACCAATAGTAGATGACTTCAGGATCTAAGTTACCTGATCATATAGCTTTCTTGTGCCTTCTGGTTTTCTTAATGCTTATTCTTTGATATACCATCTCTACTTCATGATTTATTAGTCCTGGACCCACATTATCTCATGACTCTGTGGACCAACAGTATCCAGCTCATAATGAGCAGTATAGGCTTCACAGCTCATGGTTGGTGCTCATGGTTAGGTACTGCATTTCTACCAAGACCAAGAATATACCAGGACCTGTTTTTCATGAGCCGTATAAATATCTGCTCATATGGTCTAACTCCAGAACCCAAGGCATCTGCATTGTGATTCTTCCATTGGAATTGCAATAAACAACATCAGGCATCTCTTCCCACCACAGATACTCTAATAAATCTAATAATATAATCTACCATATGGTAGATTATATTCCTCAAGTGGCAGGGCCACTTGTACCACAGACTGAATTTCTATGCATTCTTTTTCTACTTTGGTATTTCTTAGAGCTGGCAGCCTTTCATGCCACCTGGCTTATGATTTGGTGCTGTATTCCTGGCAATGGAATATACTGTCTCCAGAATATAGAAGTGCTTCCTTCCTCATGGTAGGAAGGGCTAGCTGTAATAATATGTCCTTTATATGGGGGGTGTCCCAAAATGTCCAAGACCATGAGACTCCTAAAATTTTTACTACTATAGTAGGCCATGAAACTTCATAGGGTTCTCCCACCCTTTGATGTGTATGTATTATACCTAGGCCTACAATGTACTTACCACTTTTTCATCTGGTCCAGTTGGCATGCTATTTTAGATACATAGTGGGCCAGTGAATTTTCTGTGATGTGTCTAGTCAGTCAAAATCTTAGATCGTATTATGACAAAGCAGACAAGTTAACATAGCCCTTAGGCGAGGTTGTAAATATATACTATTGTCTATTTCAAGTGAATGGGAGTTCTTTCTTATCTTCTTTTCTTATGTGGTTAGAGAATAATATGTTTGACAGTTTAATGGTTACATACCATGTGCCCAAGGTCATAGTAATATGTGCTAGGAAAGATGCCACATTTGGGTTACTACTACTTATTGAGTTAGTCATATCCATTGTTATCCTCCAGGATTGATCTATTTTATAGAACAAATGGTAAATTAAAGAGAGACATGATGGACATCAGTATATCTTCATCCATTAGGTCATTAATGGAGTTGGTTAAATTCCTGTTATTCTCCTTGGAATATGATAGTTTGTTAGAGAATGTTCTGGAAAAATACCTGTGGAAGGGAAGAGAAGGAAGTATGATTGGGCAAAAAGAAAAGTTGGGTTGGGCTACAATCTCATTGAATGCCGCAGCTGACCCATGGGGAGCTCTTTGTGTAGAATGGCCATGCAGAACTGTCCTGAGTTGAAGTGATGAATCTGGGCCTTTATCATATTGTGTTGACAAATCATTGGCTGGAGGATGTCCAGGGAAGAGGCACAACCTTGGGCAAGGTAGTTCTCTTTAACTAAGGCATTTCCAAATGAAGGCTGAGAGCTAATGCCTGTCTCCTGGAAGTAATGGAAAATAAGACCTTCATTAATTTATTATTTTATTTTATTTTTGGTACTGGAGATTAAACCCAGTGTTGTTCTAGAAAAAGGGTCTCACTAAGTTGAGGAGGTCCTTGCTAAGTTGCTGAGGCTGGCCTTGAACCTGAAATCCTCTTGTCTTGGACTCTAACTCCTTGTCTTTTTTATTTTTTATTTTGAAACAGGGTCTTGCTAAGTTGCTGAGTGTCTCAACAATTTACTGAGGCTGGCCTCAACCTGTGATCATCCTATCTCAGCCTCCCAAGTACTGGGATTACAGGTGTGTGCTACCACACCTGGCTAGGTCCTTCACTATTGATGGTGAATCCAGGCAGAGTTTCATAGAATCCACTACCAAATAAAATATGGGATCCCTTACAGAATGTGCAATGACTCAGAAGTGGAATCATAAATTTGTCATGTGTCTTTGTTAAAAAAAAGTAGAGCCGGGCATGGTGGTGCACGCTTGTAATCCCAGTACTTTGGGAGGCAGAGATTGGAGGATCTGGGTTCGCGGCCAGCCTCAGCTCTCTCTCTCTTTCTCTCTCTCCCTGTCTCTCTCTCTCTTTCTACTTAGTGAGGCCCTCTGCAACTTTGTGAGACCCGGTTTCAAAATAAAGTATAAAAAATAGGGCCGGG
>PVJS01053008.1:0-13426 GCA_004027185.1 Glis glis | reverse complement strand
AAAAAAAAAAAAAAAATTCAAAGCCAGGCATGGTGGTGCACGATTGTAATCCCAGTACTTGGGAGGCTGAGACAGGAAGATCACAGGTTCGTGGCCAGCCTCAGCTACTTAGTGAGGCCCTCCGCAACTTAGTGAGACCCTGTTTCAAAATAAAGAATAAAAAATAGGGCTGGGGATGTAGCTCAGAGGTAGAATGCCCCTGGGTTCAATCCCTAGTTTCTCCCAAGACAAAAAAAAAAAAAAAATTTCAAACAGGGACTCTTTATGTTTCTGTGTACCAGCCTCAAACTTGTAATCCTACTGTCCCATCCTCCCAAGTACTGGGATTCCAGGCATATGCCATCATGCCTGGCAGCTGGTCTTCGATTTTTAAAGTTATATCTAATCTGGAACAAAAGTTAACATTCATTGGTTCAAAAACATTTACAAAATGCCTACTATGTCCTAGGCATTGGGCACACAAAAATGAGAATATGGTCTTACCTTCAAGTTGCCCAACAGACTAGTCTTATAGCCTTTCTTTCTTTTTTTTTTTTTTTTGGTGGTACTGGGATTGAACCCAGGAGCATTCTACCTCCGAGCTACACCCCCCAGCTCTATTTTTTTTAATTTTTATTTTGAAACAGGGTCTCGCTAAGTTGATGAAAGTCTCACTACTTGGTGAGACTGTCCTCAAACCTGCGATCCTCCTGTCTCGGCCTCCCAAATACTGGTATTACAAGCATGTGCCACCATGCCCAGCATCTTACAGCCTTTCTTAATTGAGAGCCCTCATTTGAAGCACAGAACACAAAAAATGACTATTCAGTTCTCTTCATATGGTACATAACTAATACCATGCTAAATGCATGGAAAAGAGGCTAACTCATTACACACAATAAATGCCTGAGCATATTATAGACTTAATCAGTTCAAAGAAGTCCTGCTGAGAGAAGCTGATTGGAGAGTGACAAGTAGCCTGATACTTAACAACAGTTTGATAAGTATAATAATAAGAAGTATATACCAACTCCCTATAGTGATAAAATTATAAGAAAATCTTAATAATTAGCAAAAAAAAATTTTTTTGGTACTGAGGATTGAACCCAGGTGCATTCTACATCTGAGCTCTGCCCCCAGCCCTTTTTATTTTTTTTTTGAAACAGGGTCTTGCTAAGTTGCTGATACTGGCCCTGAACCTACGATACTCCTGTCTCAGTCTCCCAAGTACTGAGATTATAGGCATGCACTATACCTGGCCCTAGTATTGTTTTCATTAATACAATTATAATAGGGTTGGGGGTATAGCTCAGTGATAGAACATTTGCCTAGCATCCATGAGCCAAGGCCCTAGGTTCAATCTCCAGTACCAAAAAATAAAATAACAAAAACTAAGTAAGTGGTAATGAAAGATGAGATGTATATTGTCATGATTACCTTTCACAGCTAACATTTATTGAATGCTTACTGTGTATCAGGTGCTGTTCAGATCATTTAACCTACATTATTTCTTTCAATCCTCATAATCCTACCTTACAGGGTTTACCACTCTTATTTTACAAATGAGAAAACAGGGCCTTAGAGAGGTTGTGCAATTTGCTTAAGGTCAAACAAGTTAAGACATGGTAGAGAAGGATTCAAACCCAGTCTATCTGGTTTCAGAAGCTGAGCTCTTAAGCTTTATGGTATGTAATCCCTCCCCAAGTGACTAAATATTCTCCTTCCCATGAAAATGAGGGATAAGTTATGTTGAAGTTGTGGTGTGTTATAAACTCTAATATGAATATTATCATGGCTATGAAGGAAAAATATGCCCCAGATGGAATGCAAGCACAAAACCAATTGCCCAAACTGTATTTTGAATAATGGAAAGAAGCAGAGAAGCATGTACACTGACGTTTTTTGCTTTAAGTAACCAGAGTAAGAAAAGGAGTGTTGTATATATCTTACATGTACTGCATAAAATACAATTTCTACCCAAATGACAAAAAAAACCAAAAAGAATCCCCCAAAAACTCACTTAAGGAAACAACTCAAGATAAGTAATCAAGTATTACCTAAAGATCCAAGAGCAGACTCACAAATTTACTTTCATTCAAAACTTAAAATAATACTAAATTAATGCATTCTCATTTTTTAAAATAGCAAAGTAGCAGGGTATGGTTTTTTATTCTGAAACAAGGTCATGCTAAGTTGCTGAGGGAGTCTTGATAAATTGCTGAGGCTGACCTCACACCTGTGATTCTCCTGTCTTAGCCTCCCATGTAACTAGGATTACATGCACCACTGCACCCGGCTTCCGATATACTTCTGTTAATGTAACATTCATGTATTTGATTGCCTAGAACACAAAAAAATGTGCCTTCCTAATTTAAATTAACCAAAGAAGGTACATGAGTCCAGCACTAACTGTGCTTTACATGATATAGGCTGTTGTCTGATGTACAAGTTGAGCTTAAAAATAAGATACAGAAGCCGGGCGTGGTGGCGCACGCTTGTAATCCCAGTACTTGGGAGGCTGATACCGGAGGATCCAGGTTCCCAGCCAGCCTCAGCTACTTAGTGAGACCCGGTTTCAAAATAAAGTATAAAAAATAGGGCCGGGGATGTAGCTCGGAGGGAAAACGCCCCTGGGTTCAATCCCCAGTACCGCAAAAAAAAAAAAAAAAAAAAAGATACAGAATTTTTACTTTTACTTTTTTGCCATACCGGGGATTGAACTCAGGGGCATTCTATCTCCGGGATACACCCCAGCCCCATTTTTTTTTCTTTATTTTGAAACAGGGTCTAAGTTGCGGAGGGCCTCATTAAGTACCTGAGGCTGGCCACAAACCCGGATCCTCCGGTATCAGCCTCCCAAGTACTGGGATTATAAGCGTGCACCACCACACCCAGCAATACAGAATATTTTAAAATTTAAATCAGAAGCCCTACCCAATTCTCTAATTCAAATAAATTTATAGCTGGGCGTGGTGGCACATGCTTGTAATCCCAGTACTTGGGAGGCTGAGATAGAAGAATCACAGGTTTGGGGCCAGCCTCAGCTACTTAGTGAGGCCCTCCGCAACTTAGTGAGACCTTGTTTCAGAATAAAGAATAAAAAATAGATTGGGGGCATAGCTTGGAGGTAGAATGCCACTGAGTTCAATCCCCAGTACCGCAAAAAACAAATAAATTTATACCCAAATGTGGCTATCTTCTTAAGCATCAATAAAGCATTGAATGTAAATATGAGAATCTAATCTTGAAATCAGGGAAGGTAGTTCAAAGCTGAGTGGAGACAGAATATAGGTGGGTAATTATATATTCCCACACGTATTGTCTTACATTTGGAAAAAGAGTCTCAAGTCTCATTTAATGCTCTTAGTCACTAGTACTGAATGCTTGATTTTAATATTAAATGAGAAGCCACATTAATACTGACCCTTCCTCTATCTCAAATGTCCTAACTGTTGGCTCAAAACTGACTCTGCAAATCCCAAACACTGAAATCATAGAATGAATTGGTTGTGCTTTCAATTTGGATGACAAGTAATTTTAGAAATCAAAAATAAAAATCAGAATTTCATACCTTGTGCAAGCATGTTAAATTCCAAGAACAGTGCTATGTGGTAAAGTTCCATGGCTTCTTCTGCCCTGGTCATGTTTGGCTTTCCTGCGACGAGAGCCTGAACTTCACTGAGACTCCCCACAGAGGGGCTGCAGTGCAAAACAGAGAGGTCCACCATGTCGGTATACATACAATGTAATATCACTTTCGCGTATTTTTTTGGTATAATGGACTCATCTAATATGATTCTTGTGGGAGTCCTCAAAGTTCGGTCTGTGATTTCTTCACCAGTCCGTATTCTCCTTTGTAATAAATTTCGAAAAAATGGGGACCGTGCAGAAATAATAGCCTTGTGGGCTTTGAGCTCTTCATCTAAACAGTTCTGATTTCCCCCAAAAGCTTCAACCAGCTCAGAGTCTGAAGAAAAACTAAGGACGACATCATAATAACACATGTAATCAAAGAGTCCACGCATATCTACATCAAGGGAATTTGGTGTTCCAAATTCTTCACTAAGTTGAACAAGGATATCGACATTTTGAAACCTTGAGTCCTCCATTCCAAACTCACCCGTGTAAAGGTAGTGTAACAAAGCAGAAAACATGGGCATATCAATACCAGCTGTATTGATGTCCATTATTATCTCTGCCCCATACTCAGGTGAGGAAGAAAGCAGTGTTTTAAAAAATGGACACCTTGCTGCCAAAATGGCACGATGAACAGGAAAACAAGTTTCTTGAAATATTAAGTCTACATCAGTACAATACTTGTATTCATAAAGATCAGCCATATCTTTCTGCAATGTCCGGGCTTCTGGTCTAGCCAAACTGGCTTGTAGAGAAAGCTCCTTTAAGGCTGAAGTTCCCTCATATTCCTCCACTAATGCATTGACATCTCTAACATCCCACCCAGAGAGGAGTTCTCGCATCTGCTTGGCGTGATCAGCAGACCTATTAGATTTTCGACGCTTAATAAACTTCTTTTTCAGGGTGGCAAGGCCAGAGGTCCTTTTTTTTTTGTCTTGTGGTTTCTCATGGCCATGGTCAAGGCTATACAATTTTGATTCACAACCATAGCCTTGTTGAGTATAGGATGATGTCCCTAAGAAGAAAATTAAACAAATAAAAATGTTTGAATTTTCTTAACATTCATTTTCAACATAACATTTTTCAATCCCCAAAAACTGTATACATTCCTAGAATACTCAAAGTTCACTTTTGTTTTTATACAGGAACATAAACTCATGAGCAACTTGGTCTGAATTTTAAAAAATGCTTTTAGTTCTCTGTAAATCCAAGAGTGATACAGATCTTAATCATGAATTTTTAGGAAATGAGATATAGGCAGACTTGTAAATTAAAGAATATTACTTGTATATAATTGTGGAATGTTTCTTTTTCTTAGCTATACCAAGGCTGCATTTATATGCACAAAATAACTGGACCAGGACATAGGACGTGAGATTGCAAGTTTGCTTAAGTAATTAATTTGCAATTATGGTTAGGACAACCAAAGAAAAGATCAATTGTGCTATAAGCAGTTTGTTTAGGATAAAACTCATACAAACCAAATTTATGTCTGTCAGGGGAAAAAATATAAGTGCAGCAGAATTATTATCTATAATAACTTTCCTATAGCTTAATTCTCTTTTTATTCACAAAGACCACTGAAAACATAATTCTATTTATGGGCACAAAAGAAAATAGAAAAACTGAAAGTTACCTATAAAAGTCTGTTGGGCCTGTGAATTTCCCCCTACCCTCGGGGAACATGAATGAGGATAGTTAGATGCATTAGCACCCATTTTCTTCAGTCACTCAGGCATTCCCTCTGCTGGTTCTTCAGAGTACAATCCCAGCGGCCTTTACGAACCTTCAACCCTGGATCCAGTAGCCTCTTTTCATCCATTTCTTGATATGAAACAAAAATAATTTTATTAATTTTTTTCAAATGTATCTCAGATCATACAGTTAAAAAGCAAGCTACTGAAAACTGCTTTCATTGCAAATGATATGCTGTCAAATTCATATGTAAAATTTTTAGAAAATGTAAAGAAATCTTTAACCTTTAATTATGAATCCGTTAGCTACAATTTTGAGCCATAAAATGTACCAATTATGTATTTTCGAAGACAGTAAAAAAGAAGTATCAGACTAATTTAAATTTATAGTTATAGGAAGAGTATTTCAAAACACAGAGGAAAGTATTTGGACTAAAAATTAAAGTTTCAATTTAAAAAAAATACTTTGAAGCAACTACCAGTCATAATAATCCAACATTCTAAGCAATATACAAACACTTCAGAAGTTGATTCCAGTGTTATACATACAAAGAGAAGTTAAGTATTGGTTTGCTGTTTTTCTATTTTACCATATAGTTGCTTAAACTGATTTTTAATCTGTGTAACTGGGCATTTTACTGGAAGAGGGGAAAGGAAAGGTAAACAAAGCTAAATATTTTTAGGCTACCTGTTCTATAGTAATTTTGAGAGAGAAGTGATCATAAATAGAGTGACATAAGGAATAACAAAATTTTTATCTATATTCCTCATAAAGCCTTGAAATTAAAAACACTCCTTTCTATTATCTATTATTGTGCCTTAGCCTGGACAGGGCAGTAGCAATAAGAGATAATTTTAACAATTACAGCTTGAATTCTGAACCAGGGAATCTTACAGAGCTGCTAGCAGGATATACGTGCTCAAAGAGAAAAAACTCTGAGAGGGCAGGGTTAATAGGAATACTTCTAAATCTTTGTACCATCTGGATACATAAATGAATATATTATATATCCCTTTTATCTGACTAAAAGGGATAATGGTTTAAGAAGAGTAAACAATTTAAAATGTAATATTGGAATTGTTAGGAAAACCAATCATCAAGCAGCCAACCTGGCCTCAAAATGAAGATGAAGTGTTTGAACAAACAAGATTCATAAATGCACACGTATACAAACAAAAATAATCACTGAAAACCTGCTGGAAAATATAACTGTGTCAAGATTCTTGGAATTTATTTTCATTTCCATTACTGATACATCATAACCATAAGAATTCATATTTAAGAAAATCACTACTAACATCTGTATTGTTCTCTGATCCATTTACATAATGCATATAAACATCAACTTAAAGCATTTAGGATAAGACTGGGGAACTTTCTACTAACTAGATATAAATAATTTAAAGTTGCAATAACTCCAATCAAATCATAAACTTATATAAGAAAAGTTCCTGCCCATCTAGGGGAACACAATGCCCTAATTTTACTTCAGTGCATATGACATAAACTCTGAACAGCTACAGGCATTTTGAGACATGACAGAACATTCTGTAAGAACTACATGGCAAGGGAGTGAAAGGGTTTAATCTACTATTTTGTAAACATTAAATGGTACCAAAACAACAACAAACAAAACTACACAAGGGCTGGGGCTGTAGCTCAGTGGTAGAGTGCTTGTTTGCCTAGCATTCACAAAGTCCTGTACTCAATCCGTAGCAATGCATGCATGCATGAATGAATAAAATAATTCTTCCATCAAAGTCCATTTAAAAATAGGTAAGTAGGTAGATGTGGTGACGCATGCCTGTAACCCCAGTACTCGGGAGGCTGAAACAGAAGGATTATAGGTTCCAGGCCAGCCTCAGCAACTAAGCAAGGCCCTCAGCAACTTAGTTAGACCCAGTTTCAAAATAAAAAATAAAATGAAGATGCAGGAGCCGGGCGTGGTGGCGCACGCTTATAATCCCAGTACTTTGGGAGGCAGAGACCGGAGGATCTGGGTTCGCGGCCAGCCTCAGCTCTCTCTCTTTCTCTCTCCTTGTCTCTCTCTCTCTCTTAGTGAGGCCCTCCGCAACTTCGTGAGACCCGATTTCAAAATAAAGTATAAAAAATAGGGCCGGGGGTGTAGTGCGGAGGTAGAACGCCCCTGAGTTCAATCCCCGGTACCGCAAAAAAAAAAAAAAAAAAAAGAAAGAAAAAAAATGAAGCTGCAGGTATAGCCTGGAGGTAGAATGCCCCTGAGTTCCATTCCTAGTACCCACCCCCCAAATAGATAAGTAATCAATCAAATCTTTTTTTTGGTACAAGAGGTTGAACTCAGAGGCATTCTACCTCTGACTACATACCCAACCCTATTTTATTTTATTTTTTTTTAATTTTGAGAGGGTCTAAGTTGCTGAGGCTGGTCTTTAATTTGCAATCTTCCTGTCTCAATCTCCCAAGTACTGGGATTATAGGCATGCATCACCACACCCAGTTCAATCATATCTTTTTTTAAAAGTTCAATGGTGAGTCGGTGTGGAGGCGCACGCTTGTAATCCAAGTACATGGGAGGCTGAGACAGGAGGAATACAAGTTTGAGACCAGCCTTGGAAACTTAGCGAGACCCTGTTTCAACATAAAAAATAAAATTGAGCTGGGGGTGTAGCTCAGAGGTAGATGCCCCTAGGTTCAATCCTGAGTACCCCCACACACAGTTCAGTGGTTAGTGTCATTCATAGTTTTGATTCCTGAATATTAGAAATATAGTAAAAGTTGCCTTTTTCTTTTCTTTTTTGGCAATTCATTTTGAATGGTATCTGTGTGTGTTGGTGCAGGGGAGGGTACTGGGGATTGAACCCAGGGGAATTCCACCTCTGAGCTATACCCCCAGCCCTATTTTATTTTATTTTATTTTATTTTATTTTTTAAAATTTTAAGCTGGGCATGGCGGTGCACGCTTGTAATCCCAGTACTTGGAAGGCTGGGACCAGAGGATACGGGTTCACGGCCAGCCTCAGCTACTTAGTGAGGCCCTCCGCAACTTAGTGAGACCCTGTTTCAAAATAAAGAATAAAAAATAGGGCTGGGGGTGTAGCTCAGAGGTAGAACGCCCCTAAGTTCCATCCCCAATACTGCAAAAAAAAAAAAAATTGAAACAGGGTCTCACTAAGTTGCTGAGGGCCTTGCTAAATTGCTGAGGCTGTCCTCTACTCCTGTCTCAGCCTCCCAAACACTAGAATTACAGGCATGCACCACCATGCCCACATTCCTGCAAAACAGGAACTAAAACTGCCTGTGTTAATTTCAGCTCAAACTTAAAACTGTAAGTCTAGCAAATCTTAGTTTTCAAGTTGAGCCCCACATAGAAGCTTCAAGATTCTATCAAGCATTTTTAGCCAATCTTTCAGATAAAATAGGACCCTAAAAGTTAAGTCTATGCCTTGTTTACATGTCAACTCTTAATCTTCCTCATTAAAGATTTACTTTTTTTTTGGAGGGGGGATTGGGGATAAAACCCAGGGGCACTCTACTTCCAAACTACACCCCTAGCCCTTTTTACTTTTTTGTTTTGAAACAGGGTCTCGCTGGTTTCTGCGAGTTTTGCTAAATTGCTGAGGCTGGTCTCAAACTTGTGATCCTCCTGTCTCAGCCTCCTAAGTATTGGGATTAGAGGCATGCACCACCAAACCCAGCAAAGATTTACATTTAAAACAAGAAACAAGCCAGGAGTGGTGGGACACGCTTGTAATCCCAGTATTTGAGAGGATGAGACAGGAGGATCACAGGTTCAAGGCCAGCCTCAGCTACTTAGTGAGGCCTTCTGCAATTCAGTGAGATCCTGTTTCAAAAATAAAGAATAAAAAATAGGGGTGGGGGTATAGCTTGGAGGTAAAATGCTCCTGGGTTTAATCTCCAGTACGGGGGTGGGGGAATAAAAAACCCCAAACCAATAGCACAATTCTTTTTCAAAAAAGCGTGAAATATATTAAGAAAAATCCAGAATGAAAGCATTATGCAAGATAAGAAGCCTTTACCAAAATGAGGAGGGAAAGAGTTAATGCGATGAGCTTATAATCTGGGAGTAATGTTAGATGTGAAAATTATGGGTTAAGTGTTTCTAAACATACAATTATATAGCGTCACTCCTATGGTGGGCTTCTTCTCACTTTCTTTACTCACTCTTTTTTTTTTTTGGTACTGGGAATTGAACCCAGGGACATTCTATCTCCGAGCTATACCCCAGCCCTTTTTATTTTTTGTTTTGAAACAAGGTCTCACTAGGTTGCTGAGTCTAGTCTTGAACCTGCAATCCTCCTGTCTCAGCCTCCCAAGTACTGGGATTACAGGTGTGTGCCACCACGCCTGGCTCTTTACTTATTCTTCAAGTTCCATTGCTTCTTTTTGTTTTGTTTTCTTAATTTCTATTGACTGCAGAGCAAACTCACTAACACAGCACAAAGTATGTTGATGGTCCAAAGTATGCTGAAAAACAAGGAAGAATAGAGGTCTGCTTCCAGATGAAAAACCAGAAAGGTCCAAGGAAATGGATAGTTCACTACTCTTACTTCATCACGTATGTGCATGCACACACAAGAGGATTATTTTAGACTCAGAATTTTTCATGGTTTATAAGGCCTCAAGACACTATTACATTGATCTGTTTGAAATTTAAATCACATAAAAAGTGGCTTTTTTCTTTAAAAAAAAAGCTCAATCTTCTGATTAGCATAATTAGCTACTTTAAAGCTACTATACCAGAGTGATAAGACATCATCAGCCCCATAGGAGAAAAAAGGACATGTAGCAAGCACTAGGAAGGTCACAGGCTGAGCTAAGGATGATTGGCTATTTGCTACACCAATGAGCAGTACAGGCCAGGTGGGGCTTCAACCTGGAAAGGTGATGTGAAATAAAAATGTCTTTGGAATCTGGGGACAAAGTCTCTTTGTGGTAGTTCCTCACTGATAGGAACTCCCTTCAGGATGAATCACCCATCCTGATTTGGGTCACATTCATATCTCTTAATGGAGCTTGAATACTAAAATAAACACAGGCCTTAGAAGAAATGGGGGTGGGGAGAGCCTGGGGCTGTAGCTCAGTGGTAGAGGGCTTGCCTAGCATGCATGAGGCCCTGGGTTCAATCCCAGCACACAAAAATAAATAAATAAATCAGGTCATTGACTCATAAAACCATTTAAAAAATACTATTACAAAAAGAAAGAAAGAAAAAAATGGGGAAGGGGTGTTTCTGAGTTAGATATAACCCTTAAGTCAACCCTGTATCCTCCAGTTCCAAAACCTGGGGGATAACCCTGACAGTGGATTACCATACCAAGGCCTTATTTCTTCTCAAAATTCTTAGAAAATAATTTCATTACTTCTCAGGTAACCAAAAACCCATGCCAAATGGTGCACAGTATTACATTATGTATTTCTTAATGTTGGTCTGTCTCCTACAGACAATTCAATCTTTGAATGATGTGACAGAAAAGAGAGGGCCTATAGGATTGGAGAGGTTCAGAGGATGCAAAAAGCCCCAGAAGGCTCATAAATCCTTTTTTTACAATCTCCATTCTGGGGAGCTTTCTCTGTTAATCCTCAGCATGACCAATCCCAATGAGATAATGTAACTATCTTAAAATGTGCTGCAGTGATTGCAGCAGACTCAACTGAGGGGGACAAATCATATCGAATGCAACAGAGAAAATAAATAATCCTATGTGAAATATTAAAAATAAAAACACAGGTCAACTTCTCCTTCCACATCCACCAAAACCAAACCAAACCAAAACCCAGGTCAGTATTTCCCAAAGTCTAAAAAATGCCATATTAAACAAAGCTAGATAGGTGTCTTTACCTCAAGACTTTTTAAAAAGCATCTTTAAAATGCTATAGAGCATTGTGAAGAGAAAGTATTTAGCATGATCTAAAGGAGCCCTGTTGCCCTATTGAGCACTAAAGGAATGGACTTACATAATACACTTTAGAAGAAATACTGAAATTTGCCATAAAAACACTTTTTACTGCTTTTTTTCAGTAGAGAGAAGAATGGGGGTTAAGGTATCTGGGATTGAGTCTCTCTGTCACTGATTTACCACAAATGTGGGATAAGTCACACTTAACTCTGATGGATTCCAGTTTCCCAATCTATAAAATAAGGAAGTTGAAACAGGCTTCCTAAAATTCAATGAAGCTGTATGACTACTAATTTGGGAAATGAAGATGAGGAAGGGAGTTATTTCCATATTAAATGTTAGTCTACAGAGGGAGGAAAAGGTACTAGGACTGGGTTTTAAACATGTCTTCCCTTTTGTCTGAGTATTAAGGATAGAAGAACAAGAATGTGGAGCAAATGTGAATAAGCAATTCATAATGAAAAAGAAATGCAAAACTATAGCATTATTCACTTCTGCGAAATTTAAGGTGAACATATAATTATCATTTAAACCAGAAAGGTGCACAAGCCAGACAGGATGTCATAACATATAGCCCAGATCTGACCAGGTAAAGTGGAATGAATAGTTACTCTATAACCAAATCTCACATTTCCAGTCAGCTAGAAATAAAATTCAAAAAAAAAAACCCAAAACCAAAATTAAAAGAAAATGACTTCCAAGCTGGATGCAGTGGCACACGCCTGTAATTCTAGTACTCGAGGCTGAGACAGGAGGAGGATCGCAGGTTCGAGGCCAGCCTTAGTAATTTAGTGAGATCCTCAGCAACTTAGCAAAACCCTGTCTCAAAATAAAAAATAAAAAGGGCTGGGGCTGGAGCTCAGAGGTAGAATGCCCTGGGGTGGGGGTGGGGGGAGTCAATTCCCAGTACCCCCCTCCAAAAAGAAAATGACTTCCTGCATCCTTCTCATATGCCAAACATGTTTTTAACAACTCACATCAAGGGTTTACTATATGTCAGACTCTAGGTTTAAAGCCTTCACATATTTCCTTATTTTATTCTCTTGGTAACCTTTTAACTGATGAGGCTGAGAGGTAAGTACCTTGCCCAAGAGGTCACACAGGCAAGTGGTCACACAAGCTAGGATTACTCTGTTTCTCTGTAAAGCTTAGAATTTCTATCCTTGGATACACTTTTTTTTTTGTGTGTGTGTGGTACCAGGGATTGAACCCAGGGGCATTCTACCTCTGAGCTATACCCCCGGCCCTATTTTTTATCCTTTATTGAAACCAGGTCTCACTAAGTTGTGGAGGGCCTCTCTAAGTAGCTGAGGCTGGCCGTGAACCCAGATCCTCCGGTTTCTGCCTCCCAAGTACTGGGATTACAAGCGTGCGCCACCACGCCCGGCTCTTGGGTACACTTTTGAAGGCATCCTCAAAAAAGATGACACAAGAAGAGAAGTTCAGAAAGCCATGACTAGGCTAATATGTCTCTCTGGGGCCTTCAAATACAGAGGCAGCTGACCTCTACCCAGTACAGAAAACCATAAAAATTTCACTAGAATAACAATGTTTATGATAGTGGCAATTCATCAAGGAAAGGCCAAACTGAGTTCCATTAATTGTATTTACTAAGGCAGGGAAGTCAGAATTATAGAACTTGGAAAGAGCCTTCAATTGTTTTGGTGGTCAATCTTTTTCTTTTTTTTTTTGTGGTACTGGGACTTGAACCCAGGGGCATTCTACCTCTGAGCTACACCCCCAGCCCTATTTTTTATTCCTTATTTTGAAACAGGGTCTCACTAAGTTGCGGAGGGCCTCACTAAGTAGCTGAGGCTGGCCACGAACCCAGATCCTCCAGTCTCAGCCTCCCAAGTACTGGGATTACAAGTGTGAGCCACCACACCTGGCTGGTCAATCTTGTTTTAAAAAATGAATTATCAGCAAGGAGTGGTGGTGCACACCTGTAATCCCAGTACACTTGGGAGGCTGAGAAAGGGGGATCGCAGGTTTGAGGCCAGCCTCAACAACTTAGTGAGACTCTGTTTCAACATAATTTTTTAAAAAGGGAGCCAGGAGTATACCTCCTAGGTAGAATGCTTCTGTGCTCAATGCCTAGTACCACCACCAAAAATAAAATAAAATAAGCCGGGCGTGGTGGCGCACGCTTGTAATCCCAGTACTTTGGGAGGCAGAGACGGGAGGATCCGGGTTCGCGGCCAGCCTCAGCGCTCTCTCTC
>PVJS01053007.1:0-13424 GCA_004027185.1 Glis glis | reverse complement strand
AAAAAAAAAAAAAAAAAAAAAAAAAAAAAAAAGAAAGAAAGAAAAGAAAAAGGACAGGCTAAGAAGGGAAAGAGCCAGGAGTGGTGGCGCACACCTGTAATCCTACTACTTGGGAGGCTGAGACAGAAGGATCGCAGGTTCGAGGACAGCCTCAGCAACTTAGTGAGATTCTTAGCAACCTAATGAGACCCTGTTTCATAACAAAAATAAAAAAAAAGAAGGGAAAGAGAAGAGTACTAGGATAGGTGGAGTATTTTATATAGGATAATCAAAAGAACAGCAAGCATAAAAGCCATGAGGTGGAAGAGAGTTTGAAAATAGCATGGAAGCCAGCGTGGCCAAGGCAAACAAAAAAGTAGTGCAAGAGGACTTACAAGGTTCTCCATAACCTGGCTCCTCTTCCCCTCCCCCAGCTTAATCTCACACCACACTTGCACTAGCTCTTTCTTCTACCACCCTCTTCTGGTCTTTCAACTGTGCCATGTTCCAACCTGCCACAGATCTTCTACACCTGCTGCTTCTCCTGCTATGTTCTTCCACCCCACACTCCCAACTTTTCCTACCAAATTAGTTCCTAATTCCTTTTTCTTCGTGTGTGTGTGTGTGTGTGTGTGTGTGTGTGTGTATCACTCGGGATCAAAACCAGGACCTGGTGCATGTTAACTTAAGCAAGTGCTCTACCATGGAGCTACGACCCAGCCCTAATTCTTTCTTTTTTGAGCTCAGTTTCAGAATTCTTTCTTGATTACTGTATTCTCTTGCTCCCCAAGGACCAAATTCCTCTGATATACTCCTACAGGACATCTCTTACTATGCCACAAATGGAGGCATAATGATAAGCTATATTTATAGTACATAGACAGTACTTATTGGATAAATAGATTAATTTCTCTGGGCAGGATATTATCTGAGCATAACAAAAACAAACAAACAAATAAACAAACAACAACAACAAAATCCCCAGCAAATTCCATCTGGAACTGTCAACTAATTAAAGCTCAAAGCAATAAAGTACTAGGACTGAGAGCATGGCTCAGCGGCAGAGTGCAGCCTGCCTATCTGCCAAGTGCAAGGCCCTGGGTTTGATTCCCAGCACCATGAAAAGGAGAAAAAAAGGGCAATGAAATACACTTACACATAGTAAATATAAGGGAGCAGTGAGTAGCAAAATGGAAGAACAGAAACAGCTAAACTGGGCCTGGTGGCACAGGCCTGTAATCCCAGCTACTCCTCCCAAGGCAGAAGGACCTAAAGTTTAAGGCCAGTCAAGCAAGACCCCAATTCAAAAACTGAAAATTAAAAAAAAATAAAATAAATGTATGAGGCCCTGGGTTCAATCTCTAGTACCACAAATACACAAAAGAAACAGCAAGTTTGTATTTATATACTTATTATATATATTCTGTTCACGAATACACACACACACACACACACACACACACACACAAATATATATAAATTCTTGAACAGAATTCCAAGTCAAGGAGTTTATACCTATTCAAATATGGTTATATACAGCCAAGCGTGGTGGCGCACGCTTGTAATCCCTGTACTTGGGAGGCTGAGACAGGAGGATCTGGGTTCACAGCCAGACTCAGCTACTTAGTGAGGCCCTCTGCAACTTAGTGAGACCCTGTTTCAAAATAAAGAATAAAAAATAGGGCTGGGGATGTAGCTCAGAGGTAGAACGCCCCTGGGCTCAATCCCTGGTGCCAAAAAAAAGTGCTCAAAAATAGGCAATTCTAGCCGGGCGTGGTGGCGCACGCTTGTAATCCCAGTACTTTGGGAGGCGGAGACCGGAGGATCCGGGTTCGTGGCCAACCTCAGCGTGCATGCGCACGCGCGATCTCTCTCTCTCTCTCTCTCTCTCTCTCTACCTATTGAGGCCCTCCGCAACTTCGTGAGACCCGGTTTCAAAAATAAAGCATAAAAAAATAGGGCCGGGGGTGTAGCATGGAGGTAGAACGCCCCTGCGTTCAATCCCCGGTACCGCAAAAAAAAAAAAAGCAATTCTGTACATCAAAACAGATTGGCCATTTGGGAGGCTGAGGTGGGAGAATGACTTCAGCCCAATAGCTTAAGACCATCCTGGGCAATACAGTAAGACTCCAACTAAAAAAAAAAAACCTAAACAAACAATATAACTTAGGATCATAGCTCACCTATTCAGCAAACATTTACTAAGCATCTAATTCTGTGAGACACTGTAAGGCATCCGAAATTTAAAAAAAAAAATGAAAAAAGGTAGAACTCTGCCCCTTTGAACAGCTCACTGTCTTATGGAATAGACAATGACTGACAAATGCTAGAGCAGTATAAACGGTGTGATGAGAACACAGAGGAGTGGCATTTAGCTCTCCCCAGGGTAAGGTTCATAGTTAGAGAAGCCTTCCTGGATCAGTTGCATAAGGGAGATTACATAAAAAGCAGAAGTCGGCTCATTGAAAAGTAGCAGTTTTACAGGCAGAGGAGTAAAATGACAGTAAAGGTAAAATGGTGAGGGAAAGCTTGTATGTGTAGGGAAGTGACTACAGCCTGAAGTTCAAGGGGAGAGATGATGGGAAAGAAAGCTAAAAAGGAAAGGAGAGCCAGGCGTGGTACCAGGCGCACGCTTATAATCTCAGTACATGAGAGGCTGAGACAGGAGGATCACAGGTTCACAGCCAGCCTCAGCAACTTAGTGAGGCCCTGTTTCAAAATAAAAAATAAAATAGGGCTGGGGGTGTAGCTTGGAAGTAGAATGCCCCTGGGTTCAATGCCCAGTACCACACACACACACACACAAACAAAAAAATAAACGGAGTGGCTAGATTATAGAGACCACCCAATGGAAAACAATTCATGGAATATAAACTTACCTTCTTTTTTTTTTTTTTTTGCGGTACTGGGAATTGAACCCAGGGCATTCTACCTCCGAGCTACAGCCCCAGTCCTATTTCTTATTCTTTATTTTGAAACAGGGTCTCACTAAGTTGCGGACCTCACTAAGTTGCTGAGGCTGGCTGCGAACCCGGAACCTCCTGTCTCAGCCTCCCAAGTACTGGGTAAACTTACCTTCTTAGGAAAAAAAATACATGAAAAATTACAAGTAAATAGGCATAGTATAGGAAAAATTTTAATAGACAAGCTAAGCAACTGGGAGAATGATAGGGACCTTAAAGACCAAAGCATTCAATCTATTTTCTGAAGCAGACAGCAGAAATCTGAAACAAGTATGCTAATAATAGCATAAAATTGTTATTCCTTTCATACCTTGGGGAAGGGGGGAGAGCTAAGGCCAAATCCCATTTATTAATGCTGAAAAACTAAGTGCTTATAAAAAAATCTAGATACTTTAGCCGGGCGTGGTGGCGCACGTTTGTAATCCCAGTACTTTGGGAGGCGGAGACCAGAGGATCCGGGTTCGCGGCCAGCCTCAGCTCTCTCGCTCTCTCTCTCTCTTTCCCTCTCTCTCTCTCTTTTTCTCTCTCTCTACCTAGTCAGGCCCTCCGCAACTTCGTGAGACCCTGTTTCAAAATAAAGTATAAAAAAATAGGGCCGGGGGTGTAGCGTGGAGGTAGAACGCCCCTGGGTTCAATCCCCGGTACCGCAAAAAATAAATAAATAAATAAAATCCATATACTTTATACAAATAATCCAAGAATCACTGAGAGCCACACAGGCTGGTAAACAATCTGTGTTCATAATGTGGCACAGCCACTTGTTGGCCATGTGACCTAAGACAAATTACTTTTTCTCTATAAAATGACAGTTTGAGCCGGGCATGGTGGCACATGCCTGTAATCGCAGTACTTGGGATGCTAAGACAGAAGGATCACAGGTTCAAGACCAGTCTCAGCAATTTAGTAAGACTTTCAGCAACCTAGTGAGACCCTGTTTCAAAACAAAAATTAAAATAGGGCTGGGGGTAGAGCTTGGAGGTAGAATGGCCTACTGGGTTCAATCCCCAGTACCAAAAAATAAATAAAACAAAATAAAATGACAGAGTTGCTGGGTGGGGTGGCATTCACCTGTAATCCCAGTACTTGAGAGGTTGAGATAGGAGGATCAAAAGTTTGAGACCTGACTCAGCAACTTAGTGAGACTCTCAGCAACCTAGCAAGACCCTGCTTCAAAACAAAAAATAAAAGCTGAGCCTGGTGGTGCACACCAATAATCTCAGTACTTGGGAGGCTGAAACAGGAGGATCAGGTTCTCAGCCAATCTCAGTAACTAAGCAAGGTCCCTTAGCAACTTAGCAAGGGACCAAATAAAAAAATAAAAAAATAAAAAAATAAAATGTTTCCAAATAAAAAAATAAAATAGGGCTGGGGTTGTGGGTTGGAGCCAGAATGCATCTGGGTTCAACCTCCAGATCCCCCCCAAAAGTAAAATAAAATAATAAAGGGCTGGGAGTGTACTTCAGAGGTAAAATGCCCCTGGGTTCAATCCCCAGTGCCACAAAAAAATACAACAGACTGAATGAACTGATCCCTAAGACACCTTCCTGATCGAACAGCCCATGATTCACTAAAAGAATGAAATCAGGTCAAAGGCTGAAAGCAACTCTTCATTTTTTGGCCCATGCCTCATCTGTAGGTACTTCCTTCCCTTCTCCCCTCTCTTCAACTGTACACTACCATTATACTGAAATCCTTTAGTCCCTGGAATATATCATATTCTCCCTTACCTCTGGATCTTTAGACACTGATCACTTTGGTTCCCTTCCATCCCACCAGCAGTATGATTCTCTCCTTACAAGAAATGCCTCCTTACATCTGACTCTATCCACAAGTGTCGGCATTTCTTTCTGCTCTTCCCCCACCCTCAAGTGAGCCAATTCAGGTTAGATATTCTCTTTATTCCCAGGGCATCCTGTCCTTTCCTAATCATAGCAATACCAACCTTACTGAAATTATGTTTAGCCAGGTACAGTGGTGTACCCCTGTAATTTCAGTACATGGAAGGCTAAGACAGGAGGATCATAGGTTTGAGGCCAGTCTTGGCAACTTAGTGAGACCCTAAGCAACATAGTGAGACCCTGTTTCAAAATAAAGGAAAAAAAGGCTGGGGGTGTAACTCAGAGGTAGAATGCCCCTGGGTTCAACCCCCAGTACTGCAAAATAAATAAATAAGAATGCCCCTGGGTTCAATCCCCATTATCACACACACACACACACACACACACACACACACACACTCACTCCTGTTTGTCAGTCAGTTTCCTCCATCCTTGGGGAGGAATGTATTTAGAGGGCAGAACTGTGCTGCCTGATACACGGATGTAGTTATCAAAGCCTGGCACGATACCTGGTTTTCAAAGGGGGGTAATGGGAATCAGCAGGTATTTGATGAAGAAATGAGTAACAATCTGGGAACACTCACCTCTAACACAGCCAGGACAGTGTCAAGCTGATCTTCTCGAAGCGTGATATTGTTAGAGATTTTTCTCATGGTATGTATGGACTGCAGACGTACTTCCTCAATTTCATCATTAAACATGTCAACCAGGAAATCAAGGCACTTCTCAGCAAATGAGGGTGAAGACTGGGCCAGCATGCAGAGCGCCTCTACAGCAGCAATGCGGACCTCTAGAGAAAAGAGGACAAATAAAACTGCACATCAAGTTTAGAGCCATGAAATGCCTAAGATAGATCCCTTCTCATTTGGGCTGCCCTTCATTCTCTACTTCTCCCTGAAGGATCTCTTCCATGCCACCTTCATGTTGATATAAGAACATGGACTTTAGCCTGGCGTGGTGGTGCACACTTGTAATCCCAGTACTTGGGAAGTTGAGACAGGAAAATCACAGGCTCGCAGTCAGTCTCAGCTACTTAGTGAGGCCCTCCGCCACTTAGTGAGACCCTGTTTCAAAATAAAAAGTAGGGCTGGAGCCGGGTGTGGTGGCACACACTTATAATCCCAGTACTTGGAAAGCTGAGACAGGAGGATCGCAGGTTCGCTGCCAGCCTCAGCTACTTAGTGAGGCCCTCCACAACTTAGTGAGACCCTGTTTCAAAATAAAGAATAAAAAAATAGGGCTGGGGGTGTAGCTTGGAGGTAGAATATCCCTGGGTTCAATCTCCAGTACTGCAAAAAAAAAAAAAAAAAAGAACATGGACTTTGGTTTCACGAGGACTAAGGTTTAAATGTGACTCCACATATATGTGATCAAGTCACACATCTGCCTACATTAACTGAATTTCTTGAAAACTATATTGTCTTATCACAGTATTTTACAAAAAGTTGGTTATTAAACAATCATAATGATGATGATGATGATTTTGGTACTGGGGGTTGAACCCAGGGGCATTCTATCTCCAAGCTACACCCCCCAGGCCTTTTTTATTTTGAAACAGGGTCTCACTAAGTTGTTGAGGCTGTCTTTGAACTTGCAATCCTCCTGTCTCAGCCTCCCAAGTACTGAGATTACAGGCATGCACTACCACGCCAGACTGATCATCATCATTATTATGATTAAAATAGACTACCTAGGAGCAATGGTGCACACATGTAATCCCAGCTACAGGAGATTTACAAGTTTGAGGCAAGAGAATTACAAGTTTGAGACTAGCTTGAACAACCTAGGAAGACGTTGTCTCAAAACAGAATTTTTAAATGGGCTGGGGATATAGCTCAGAAGAACACTATTGGGTCCAATTCCCAGTACAAAAGAAAGAGAGAAAGAGAGAGAGAGGGAGGGAGAGAAAGAGAGAGAAAGACAGAGGGAGAGAGAGACAGAGAGAGAGAGAGAGAAAGACAGAGAAAGACAGAGGGAGGGAGGGAGGGAGGGAGGGAGGGAGAGAGAGAGAGAGAGAGAGAGAGAGAGAAACTAAATAGGCTAACAATCAGTATTCTCATTTTAGAGATAAGATTTAGCAAAGTGAATTAACTTGCCTGAGTGAGTGAGAGCAGAGATAAGACTAGTACCCAGGACTGTGAATTTTAGACTAGCATCATGTCATGGTTAAGGGTATGTGCTTTAGGATGACTGGGGTCTCAGAGCAAATTCTGAGGAGTGATCCCTCTACCAATTTGGAAGGTGACCTTGAATAAGTAACTTAACTTACCAGCACCTCAATTTTCTAAGCTGTTAAATGGAGATAATACCCAATTCCTTACAGAGTTGTCAGGACTAAATGAGATAATGCACGTAGCACACTGCATGGCATAAGTTAAAGCTCAATAAACATTAGCTAAGGCATAGGTATAGGTTTTGTAAGCACCTTGAAAACAGAGGCACATCTTTTACCTCTTTGCAGGCTTGGGAAATTTAACAGTAAAGCCAGGAAGTTTTGTTTTGGAGATTGAACCCAGGGGCATTCTATCTCTGAGCTACACCCCCAGCCCTATTTTTTATTCTTTATTTTGAAACAGGGTCTCACTAAATTGCGGAGGGCCTCATCACTAAGTAGCTGAGGCTGGCTGTGAACCTATGATTCTCCTGTCTCAGCCTCCCAAGTACATGGATTACAAGATTGCGCCACCATGCCCAGCTAGCCAGGAAGTTTTAACAGTGAACCCAGGAAGTAGTTCATTCATTCACTAATAAATGTTTGCAGGAGACAGAGATGAGTAAGATACAGACAATGCTCACAAGACTTTATTTTTGTGTGTGTGGTACTGGGGATTGAACCCAGGGGCATTCTACCTCTGAGTTACACCCCCAGCCCTATTTTTTCTTTCTTTTTCGACACAGGGGATGGAACCCAGGGGTATTCTACCTCTGAGCTACATCCCCAGCCCTATTTTTTTATTCTTTATTTTGAAACAGGGTCTCACTAAGTTGCAGAGGGCCTCACTAAGTAGCTGAGACGGGCCACAAGCCCGGATCCTCCTGCCTCAGCCTCCCAAGTTCTGGGATTACAAGCCTGCACCACCATGCCCGGCTTATTCTTTATTTTGAAACAGGGTCTCATTAAGTCACGGAGGGCCTCACAAGTTGCTGAGGCTGGCTGCGAACCTGTGATCCTCCTGTCTCAGCCTCCCAAGTACTGGGATTACAAGCATGTGCTACCATGCCCAGCTACAAGACTTTCATACATGGCTGTTTTGTTCCAGAGGCTTCCAAATAGTTCTGCAACAAAATGCAGTTTAAAAAACAAGAGAATAGCCGGGCGTGGTGGCACACGCTTGTAATCCCAGTACTTGGGAGGCTGAGACTGGAGGATCCAGGTTCACGGCCAGCCTCAGCTACTTAGTGAGGCCCTCCGCAACTTAGTGAGACCCTGTTTCAAAATAAAGAAGAAAAAATAGGGCTGGGGGTGTAGCCCGGTGGTATGATGCCTCTGGGTTCAATTCCCAGTACCGCCAAAAAAAAAAAAAAAAAGAAAAGAAACAATAAGAGAATGCCAGGCATGGTGGCACATGCTTGTAATCTCAGTTCTTGGGAGGCTGAGGCAGGAGGATCGCAGGGTCGCAGCCAGCCTCAGCTACTTAGTGAGGCCCTCCACAACTTAGTGAGGCCCTGTTTCAAAAATAAAGAATAAAAAAATAGGGCTGGGAGTGAAGCTCAGAGGTAGAATGCCCCTGAGTCCAACCCCCAGTACTGCAAAAATAAATAAATAAATGAATAAATAAAATAAGATTATAAAAAACAAGAGAACTAACTGAATTTATAGTTGAAGCTCACAAATACAATTGGTTCTTCATGTAGGAAAGGCTTTACAGACAAGTTAAAAGTAGAGTTAATACATTAGGGGAGATGATTCAGATTTTTCTTGGTAATTATGAATTCCTCCTTCTCATCAGAAGGGAGACATTTTCTTCACAATAAATATAATTCAAACATGAAATTACTAAAAATTATGAAGCAAGCCAGAGACTAACAGAAGCATGCTAACTGCCGGCTCTTGCTCCCAAGACTTCATCCATTACGGCACACTGACTCATGTGTAACCTTTACAAGTCCATCAGGGAATCACAGAGGAACTCTGGTCACCACGCAGTGATCAGTGTGACCTGAGCTGATGCAACTCCACAGAGGCAAAGAACCTGGTGTTTCACTCTGTCTCAACAGCCTGGCTACTGGTAAGTAAATTATATTTTCTTTTCTTTTTTTTGTGGTACTGGGGATTGGATTACCTCCGAGCTATACCCCAGTTTGATTTTATTTTTTATTTGGAAACAGGGTCTCACTAAGTTGCTGAGACTGGCCTCGAACCTGCAATCCTCCCGTCTCAGCCTCCCAAGTATTGGGATAACAAGTGTGTGCCACTACGCCTGGCTTGTAAATTATATTTTCTACTGGACTTTCTGGAATGTTGAAAATATATCAGAAACTCCTAAAGAGTCCAAAGGAAGAGAAAAGAAATCTGCTATCTTAAGAGAAAAAGAAAAAGACCCATAACTATTTGTATTACAGAGTAATCAATGGAAAAGCATGGAGAATAAAAGAAAATGCAGAAAAAGGCACATGGTCCAGTCAATGGGTCCAAAGGCAGCTTTCTGGAACAAAGGACGCCGAAGACAATCCCTAAATAAGCTGCTAGTCCACAAGAAAGAAAAATGCTTTTCTAGGCAGAAGAATTGAATGGAAAAAGTTCCAAAAGAGAAGGCCAACATTAAAGAATTAAAGGACTAAAAGTATGTAAGATATTAGAGTCTAAGACAATGAAATAAGGCACCATTTAATGCCCAGCAATGTTCCCCTAAACCCCTAATTTACCTACAACTTTATAAATAGGAAAAAATAAGCCGGGCGTGGTGGTGCACACTTGTAATCCCAGTATTTGGGAGGCTGAGCCAGGAGGATCACAGGTTTGTGGCTAGAGCCTCAGCTACCTAGTGAGGCCCTCCGTAACTTAGTGAGACCCTGTTACAAAAAAAAGAATAAAAAATAGGGCTGGGGGTTTAGCTCGGAGGTACAATGCCCCTGGGCTGGGCGTGGTGGTGCACGCTTGTAATCCTACTACTTGGGAGGCTGAGATAGGAGGATCGCAGGTTAGATGACAGCCTCAGCAATTTAGTGAGCCTCTCATCAACCTAGCGAGACCTGTTTCAAAATAAAAATAAAATAGGGCTGGGAGTATAGCTCAGAGGTAGAATGCCCCTGGGTTCAAACTCCAGTACCACAAAGAAAGAAAATATGCTAACAAAAACAAACTATAATAGGTTTCAGTTATTGATCTTAGGGTAGGACAGGTTTAAATAACTGGACTTCCTTATTATCTACTAGTATTTAAATTATAGTTCATGCTTCAAGTCCATAGAGAATAAAAAAGTAGAGTTAGCTTTAATTTGTGTGCGTGTGTGCATGTGTGTTACTAGGGATTGAACCCAGGGGCATTCTACCTCCATGCTACACCCCTAGCCCTTTTAATTTAATAAGGGTCTCACTAGGTTAATGAGAGTCTCCCTACATTGCTAAGGCTGTCCTTGAATGTGTGATCCCCCATCTCAGCCTCCCAAATTCTGGGATTACAGGGGTGTGTCACCATGCCCAGCTTTTCCTTATTTATGGATTATATTGTCCAGCTTCTTTGCATGTGTGGTAATATTTAATTGGATGCCAGTCATTATGAATTTTACTTTATTTGGTACTTGACATTGTTTTATTCCTATAAATATTCTTGAACTTTTGTTCTGGTATACATTTTACTCAGGTCTTAATTATAAGCTTTGTTAGGAAGAACTACAGTAGCATTTAGTCCAGAGCTTATTTTTCTTTTTTTGTTTTTGCATGTTTGCTTTTTTTGGGGGGGTACTGGGGATGGAACCCAGGGGCATTCTACCTCCAAGCTACACCCCAGCCCAATTTTTTATTCTTTATTTTGAAACAGGGTTTCACTAAGTTGCGGAGGGCCTCACTAAGTAGCTGAGGCTGGCCGCGAACTCAAATCCTCCAGTCTCAGCCTCCCAAGTACTGGGATTACAAACGTGGGTCACCACACCTGGCTGCTTTATTTTTTTTTATACTTTTTTTGGTGCATTATAGTCTTCTAGTCTCACATCATAATGTAATTCACAATGATAAGTGACGTACATGCTCATAGCAGCTGGTGAATTCCCCCCAGACTCCCTCCGCACTCTCCCCCCTCCCCCCATACATGAAACTGAGATTGGCATTGGTATTCTCACATAATGCATATAATGTCAAATAGAAGTGTTTCCTTCATTAATTCTCCCTCCCCCACCCCCACCCCCCCCAGACTACCTCCTCGGCTCCAATGGGGTTTCTCCTCCATTGTCTAAAGTCCCTCTTGAAGCCTGGCGTGGTGGCGCATGCTTGTAATTCCTGTACTTGGGAGGCTGAGACAGGAGGATCGCAGGTTCGCAGCCAGCCTCAGCTACTTAGTGAGGCCCTCCACAACTTGAGGCCCTGTTTCAAAAATAAGAATAGCCGGGAGTGGTGGCGCACAATCCCAGTACTTGGGAGGCTGAAACCAGAGGATTCAGGTTTGTGGCCAGCCTCAGCTACTTAGTGAGGCCCTCCACAACCTAGTGAGACCCTGTTTCAAAATAAAGAATAAAAAATAGGACTGGGGGTGTAGCTCAAAGGTAGAATGCCCCTGGGTTCAATCCCCAGTACCACAAAAAAGAAAATGAAGTCCCTCTTGTATCCCAGTTACTCCCTAACTTCCGCATATGAGAGAAAAGATGTGATCCTTCACTTTCTGTGACTGGCTAATCTCACTTAACATAATGTTCTCCAGGTCCATTCATTTTCCTGCAAATCACATAATTTTGCTTTTCTTTATTGCTGAGTAAAATTCCATTGTGTGGATATCCCATAATTTTGTAATCCATTGGTCTGTTGTACATCTAGGTAGGTTCCATAATTTGGCTATTGTGATTTGTGCTTCTACAAACATGGATATGCATGCATTACTATAATATTCTGATTTCCGTCCCTTTGGAAAGATAACCAGGAGTGGAATAGCTGGAACATATGGTGGATCCATTCCCAGCTTTCTGAGGAATCTCCACACTGATCTCCATAGTGGCTGGACTAATTTGCAATTCCACCAGCAGTGTAGAAGAGTTCTTATTTCCCCACATCCTCTCCAGCATTTATTGTTGTTTGACTTCTTGAGGATTGCCATTCTAATTTGGGTTAGATGGAATGTCAGTGTAGTTTTGATTTGCATCTTCCTGATTGCTAATGATGTTGAACATTTTTTCATATATTTATTGGCCATTTGTATTTCTTTTTTTGTGAAGTGTCTATTTAGTTCAATTGCCCCTTTCTTGATTGGGTCACTTTTTTTTTAGGGTAATGTCTTTTAAGTTCTTCGTATATTCTAGATATTAGTCCTCTATCAGAGGAATAGCTGGCAAAGATCTTCTCTCATTCTGTAGGCTCTCTCTTTAAACTCTTGATGGTTATTACAGGCATGCATCACCTTGCCCAACTACACAGCTTATTTTTCTGCACGACTGCAGCAGAATTCTTCTGAATAAACTCTCACTGGTCCTGAGCTCTGGTGATTGCTCTCCCTCTCTGGTGGTTCTTTTCCCATTCTTAGTTTCCTCTCAGATCGGAACTCAGCTGGAGACTTGCAGATCTCCCAAGCTCTCAACCTCTCTGTGCAGTTTTCTTCTTTCTGTTGCTTTGCCACATGACTTTTAGCCAGATTGGCTCCCCAGATTCCGAGCTCTGTCTTCTCAACTCAGGGAGAGCTGCAGTTTGGAAACTCACTAAACACTACACTGCTGTAATGATAGAGCTCACATGGCTCACTTCTCATCTCTCAGAGATCGCGGTCCTTCATTGCCTGATGTCTTCTGTCTGGAATACAGTTGCTTCATACATGGTCATGTGCCATATAACAATGTTTTGGTCAACAATGGACTTCATTGTTATTATATCCCTTAATATTATAATGGAATTGAAAATTTCCTGTCTCCTAATAACTTCTATCTGTCATAATGTCAGAGCACAAAGAACTCCTCACATATTTGTGGTAAACAAGCCTACTGCATTGCCAATCATATAAAAATATAGCACATATAATATGTACAGTACATATACATGATAATGATAATAAACAAGTATATCACAGTTTTATATATTTACTATACTGTTCTTTTTATTGTTATTAGACCAGACTGCTTTTACTTGTGTGTGTTTGTGTGTGTGTGTGTGTGTGGTACTGGGGATTGAACCCAGGGGCATTCTACCACCAGGATGCCCAGCTTTCCTTCTACTTATTAAAAAAAAATAGGAGGGGGGGACCCCCAAAAATCATTCAGGTAATAGACCTACTAGACGAGGATATTGGGCAATTATTATAAATATATTATCTGTTGGCCAGGCGTGGTGGCGCATGCTTGTAATCCCAGTACTTTGGGAGGCGGAGACCGGAGGATCCGGGTTCGCGGCCAACTTGAGCGCGCATGTGCGCACGCGCGATCCATCGATCTACCTCTCTCTCTCTCTCCTCTCTCCTCTCTCTCTCTCTCTCTCTCTCTCTCTCTGTCTCTCTCTCTCTCTCTCTACCTAG
>PVJS01053006.1:0-13426 GCA_004027185.1 Glis glis | reverse complement strand
CCTGGTGATTGTGATGGGTGGTGGTGCTGCTGCTGGGCCAGGGCGGTAAGTGGTGGACCCAGCAGCCCCTGGGTGTCAGGGCTGGGGGCT
Organism: Glis glis; assembly: GCA_004027185.1. Classification (NCBI taxonomy): domain Eukaryota; kingdom Metazoa; phylum Chordata; class Mammalia; order Rodentia; family Gliridae; genus Glis; species Glis glis. The sequence continues at coordinate 13,336 of PVJS01053006.1, read as the reverse complement.
CTGACCCTGCCTGCCCCGCCTCCCCCAGGTCTGTGCGCTGCGCGTGAGCAGCAGAGCCCGCAGCCGCATCCTCAAGGCGGGGGGCAAGATCCTCACCTTTGACCAGCTGACCCTGGACTCCCCCAAGGGCTGCGGCACCGTCCTGCTGTCTGGTCCTCGCAAGGGGCGAGAGGTGTACCGGCATTTCGGCAAGGCACCTGGCACCCCGCACAGCCACACCAAACCCTACGTCCGCTCTAAGGGCCGGAAGTTCGAACGTGCCAGAGCCCGACGGGCCAGCCGAGGCTACAAAAACTAACCCAGATCTTACTCTATTATTAAAAAGATTTTGGACTCTGAAAAAAAAAAAAAGAAAGTAGTTATAATTTCTCAGGGTCCTGTGAATGTAACAGCACAACAAATAAGGCAAGGTCTTTTCTCAATGGTAATTTCCCCAGTATGGTAGCAGATCAATAAACAGAGTGTTTAGATTCAAAGTGTTATGGATGCTGATAAAAGTATGCACTAGGAGCAATGGGAACACAGTGGGGCTAAACCAGCTTTTTGGTCGTAGATCAGGAAATGTTAAATGTCAGAGATGAAACATGGGCATTTATAAATGATAGATGTTTATGTTGGCTATTCACATAACTGATGTTAAATAGCCATGGCTAATTATATTTGCATTCAAAATTTGTATAGCACATATGCAATATATGTATTAGAGAAGGGAAAATTCAGTGGTTTGGTCTATCACTTCTCATTACTTGAAAGAATGGGAACTAGCACACATGCAAAACAAGCAAAACAATATCTCCTGTGTATTGAGTAATAACATGGTTAAATAACCAAGATACAGATGAAATTAAGCTTTTGCCGTTCAGGGACTCAGAGGGAAAACACCCGCACATATTTCTGTGGAATGTACTGGACATAATAAAACCGAACTGTCATTTTCAAAATGTAACATTAATAGAATAAACACACCTGACTTACCTCAAAAGATGAAAAGGTAATATTTTACCAGCAAGTCCTTGATTTATGGACAAGACTTGTTAAATTTTATTAGCACAGTTGCCTGTTATGCTATCTACAACACTTTTAATTTTAAATTCCATTGTTATAATAACTCAACATAGTAGCTTGCATGCAAAAGTTTTTGGTGATATTGTTTATTTTTGCAGAGGGTTAAAACTCCTTTACTGTTAATATATCCATTAATTTAAAAAATCAGATTGCTGTGGGGATGAGAGGAAAAGATATTTTTAATGGAGCATAGCTTTTTGGTCAATGATTTTACTGAATCATAACGTCAAGAGTGTATTCATTGGCTGAATGTAGTCATTTTTTGGCCAGGTTAAGGTCTTGAAATTATTCTTATAAAAGTGACTGTATAAATTTCCATTACATTTCAATACTTTAAATGAACATGAAAGACTAATGCAAAATCTAAGTGTTAAAAAAGAAAACTATAATATTCTGAATATTATAGGGATTAAAACAAATTTGGCTGAAGGTTTTCAAGCATTAATTTTAAATATTTTTTGTGAATGTTATCTATAAAAGCATACTTCCCAAATCCCTCCTGGGTGATTATCAGTGAATTGTTTAAAATTTCCATTGTACTCTCATTTCAGATCAGCTAACCGGCCATTGAGTAATTTTTAGCCTGAGCCCCTGGGCCAATATCCCATTATAATTCATTTAACCACCCTGGCACATTTAGAGCCACACTTTAATTTTTGCTCAATGAAGCCTTCTGTCTGCTGTATGTGATAACCAAGTTAAATTGTGGTAATAAATGAACAGTGGGAGAGAATTCGCTGGTAGTGGAACTAGTTATGTGCTGATAGGTTGTCAGAAATATTACTCACTTTCACGCTTTAATGTATTTCTATGAACACATTGTTTTCTATATAATTTTGTGCTATTTGTTTTTAGAGAAATGCTATTTCAAGAGCAGTAAAGCTAAACTGAAGGACAGTCATTTATGCATGTATTCATCCATCCTACACTTATTGAACACTTATTGCTTGTCAGTGTATTAAGCATGGGTGGCTAAAAAAATGTCATTGAATTGCAATTCAATCTAATGGCATTGCAATGGTCAAATGAATCAATTTCTATGAAAATACAGAGGGAAAATAGAGAGGAGGAACTACAGTTGGGAAAGGGATAACAGGAGAAACACATACATGTTCAGGTAAATATGGATAAATTGTGCCATATGGGGTATGGTTTTGCAAATTGCATTGAGGAGTTTGAAATCCATACTGTAGGAAAGTCTCTGATTTGCTATGGCTTGGATGTTGTTTGTTCTCCCAAAGGTTCATGTGTTGGGAACTTGGTCCTCAGCATGATCATGTTGGAACGTAAGACCTTTAAGAGGTGGAGTCGAATTGGAAGTCCTTAGGTCAATTATGAGCTTGCTCTTGAAAGGGACTGTAGGACTCCAGTTGTTCTCTGGCATCTTCTTTGGCCATGTGATCTTTCTCTCTCACACATACTCCTGCCATCAGCCATGAGGTCTTCACCAGAGCTGAACTGATGCCAATAACAAGCCCTTGAATCTGAAACACTGTGAACTAAACAAAACTCTTTCTTTATAAAGTTAGCATACTTCAGGTACTTCATTATACTAATGCAAAACTGACTAATACATGTTCTAAGGGTGGCAGTTAGTTATGGTTTCATTGCCAAATAACACTAATATGGCCCCAAATGTCATTGGTTACAAATGTATGATTTGTTCTAGAAATATAGTACAGTATAATGAACATATGAAAATTAATAAATGAATCATTGCCAAAGGCTGTCTCAAAAAATTGAGTCTGGGAAGGCTGGATACAAGTCTCATTTGTGTTCCCATTTAAGGTTCATTTTTGCTATGTAATCATCCTCAATAGCAGAGACTCTGGGGGCTTCACTGAGACCAGGTGCATGTTACCAATCTCACTTTTAACAACAACAACAACAAAAACCTGACAAATGAGATGAGCCACCATAAAACTGCTTGCACCTACCACAGCAAAGAAATGCATGCATTGACCAGAGATAAGTTCCAGGCAGGTGCATTTTTTTATTTCAGTAAACCAGTCCAGGCCACTACTAAGCCTGCTGAATTTAACTCTCACAGCAGAGTATTCAGTGGAGAATTCTGGGCAAGAAAAGAAAAACTAAGTACAGTAGATATTTCTGTCTATACATTATATTTTTAATTAAAATTAAAATTGGAAGGTGAGAATTTTGTAAGGAACTTTATTTAATACTGGATGTTTCAAAGAGTGACAAAAAGAAATGTGTTTAGGACTTTTTATTTGAACCCAATTTTAAACTTATATTGTGATGGGCACATAATTATAAATATCACTTTAAAATTTAAATTATTTAGCTAGGCATAGTGGTGCATGCCAGTATTCCCAGTACTTGGGAGGCTGAGACAGAAGGATAGCAGGTTTGAGGCCAGCATGCAGTAACTTACCAAAACTTTGATCCAAAATAAAAAGGGCAGTGGTAGAGCACACCTAGTTTAAATTACACAAAGAATTTATTTCCACATTTTGAAATTTAAATATGTAGTAACTACAATTAAAAGGAATGCATATTTTTGAATAGTGAGAAATTCCTTATCCATCTACTGTCACTACTTTTGTACCCTCATTGATCTTAGAATAAGGTTAAATATTTTTTAAATGACCTTCAAGTTCCAACATGGTCTGACCCTGACTTAAATTCACCAGTCTTGTTGTAGCCAGTGATCCCTTTTATATCTTTTTATTGCCTACATCTCTGATTAGATTCTCAAACCTTATTATAGGAGGAAAACATTCAATATTTCACAATTAAGTAATAATGTAAACTGGAGGTTTTTCTTAGATGGTCATCATCAGTTGAGGAAGTTGTATTCTAGTCTCGGTTTTTGAACTGTTTGTCAGTAAAAGATGTTATATTTCATCAAGGGTTCATTCTGCATTTAATGAGATAATCATGTATTTGTCTATTCTATTAATATAACACTTTCATTAGTAGATTTTTATTTTGATCCAAATTTGTATTCATTTTTGATGAATCCCGATCAATCATGGTGCATTTTTCTATTTATATGTTGTATTTAGTTTGTTAATATTTTTGAGGATTTTTGCATCCATATTCATAAGAGATATTAACCTATAATTTTCATTTTATGATATATCTTTGTCGAGTGTTGGTATCAGGTTATTACTGCCCTCATCTTATGAGTTGGGAAGTGTGCTGTCTTCTAATTTTTGAAAGATCTTGTTAAAAATTGGTGCGAATTCAAAATAGATCCTTGAAATAACCACTCAGATATAGCAGGAAAACAGAACACAAGTGAACAACAAAAAGCAAATAACCATCCAAACAAATTATTAAATTATTTTTGTTATATACATACATATTTTGGGGGTAATATATATATATATATATACATATATTTTATATTATGCACACACACATATTTGGGTAATTGTGATACAAAACCCCATTTCATAATTCTATACCTGTTCAACTGAAAAAATCCTACATGAAATCTTAATGTATTACTAAAAATGATAGATAACTCACATTTGGATATAACAAAAAATATTGAAATTATTTTTAAAAAATCAAAGGCAACTTTTATGGCTCATTGCTTCATTCAGGCAGTCTCCTGATATTATTGAGAACTGTCAATGACTTTTTGTGTATATCTTTATGTGAGTCATTGAATATGCTGACAGATTATTGACATACTTCTATGTCAGTGTGAGGTATTTTTAAATTACCATAATATAGTAGATAAACTTTCAAACACTCTAGATTTAATCACTGTAACCACAAAATGAAATGTATGACATGTTAATCAATTGTCAAGAACATGATATTCATTATGTTAGTGTTTATACTAGCATTCAATAAAATGTAGCTGTTTTATTTAAAAAATTAACATTATTTTTCTTAACACTGCATATTTAATTAGTAATGATTTTAGTTGACGATATATATACACACAAACACACATATATATATGTATGGGTATTTCCAAGCATTCCAATTTTAGTTAATAACAATAATCATCATTTGAGTGCCAGCTGTGTACTAGGTGCTACACATTACAGAATCCATACATAAAGATATGTGAACACATACATATATGTATACATGTATAAAAAATTTAGTATTCACAACAAATCTGTGCAATAGATACTGTTATTTTTCCAATGCTAAAATAAAGTTAAAGTTCTTTTTCAACATTGGATACAAAAGTGTGAAGCAGCATTTCAGACTAAAGTTTCTTGAACTTTCTAATCATACAATCTTAGCCAATGGTGGGAAAAAGACTGAATTTCTTCAATTTAAATTAGTGTAGTTCTGTTGCATGTAATTTACCTAATGAAATTAGACATGTGGTATATTCTCAGAGACAGAATTCATATCTCGAGTTAGAAAGTAGGATAATGATTACTCTAAGAGGCTTGCAAGTAGAAAGGAACCTTCAAGAGGGCTTCTGAGTGCTGGGCTTCTTTTTCTTTGATCTGGGCACTAATTACATAAATATGTCTGGTTTTTTAAAACAATTCAAGCTGTACAATTATGATACATGCATATGCATGCACATATCATATATATGTACATACATATGAGATAAATCTACTAATTAAAAAGTTTAAAATGAAAACTTTGGATTTTATTTTCAATGATATTTTCCAGGAATATTTACTGATGAGCAAAATTTATATTCATATTTGTAAAAATGTAAATATGTAAGCAGGAGAGCATTTTGAGTAACATGGCCACTAATTCTAAAATCAAAAAGCATAACTGGAACTTTTATTCATTAATCATATTGTTGAAAGTTGTTCTATTTCTATAAATTGTAATACATTCTGTATCTGTTTGGTTTTGGCATAAGGATACCAGTCCTTGGTCTGTATTCCCACTCAAAGTTTCGAATTCAAATAGTTTGGGAAAATGTCATTGCTATTGAACTAATCACAACAAAATGTTTGTCAAGATCAAGTTTGATTTCAATAAACCAAATGGAAAAACCTCTAGTGATATACTTGTATTTGAAAGAAAAAAATAAATGGCCTGAATGATAAAAAGTGTTAGTAAATTAGCATTTCAATAATTTCATATCAAAATGTTAACTTGGAAGGTATTATATAGCGGAATAAGTTGAAACGTTATCCTTAACTTTGATACAACATAGTGAACAATATCTTGAATAGAGCTTTAGAAGTTCTTATCAAATATTCAGATAACCCAAAGTTAAAAAAGAAATCTAATGTGCTGATTCTAGTTGAAATGAAAAATTATCTTGACTATCTAAAACATGCTGGTAAATCTAGTGATATGAATTTAAACTTACTCAACTATGGAATTAAAGATTGGGAAGAGTTCATGTGTAAGAGATTTTTCAGTTGTAAAATGAATGTAATCTTGGCAAATTACTATATATAAATGTAGCTTATCAATCACCATTTACAAAACATTGTTTTGTAGGATTTTAACTGTCTAATGAAAAAAGTGGTAATTGAGAAATTTTGGATTCAATAAGTATTTATCAGTTTTCTTTTTTTTAACTACAGGACTTCTGAGGCCCTTTAAGTAATAGTGAAAAACTGGTTTTGCTGTGAAGCACCTTAAATGACTAGTGTTTCAGAGAAAATTCTTAGTGAAAAACTTGCATAGAACACACTTTAGAAAACCAAAAGGGGTAGATTATTAGGTCCCATGATTGCCACACACAGCCAATTATCATAGACAACTGAGAAATAATAATAATACATCCCAGGATTCAATACCAGTATCACTCCTCAGTACCTTTCCAAAGAATTCAAGTTGGGATACTATACTGATGCATACATATCCATGTTTATAACAGCACAATTCACAGTTGCCAACTTATGGAACCAACCTAGGTGTCCATCAACAAATTAATGGATAATGAAAATGTGGTATACATGACAAGTGGAATTTTACACAGTAGAACAATAAATTTATGTCATTTGCAAGAAAATGAATGAAACTAGAGAATATTATGCTAAGTGAGATCAACTAGTCTCAGAAAGTCAAAAGTAGAATGCTTTCTCTCATATGTGGAAGCTAGAGAGAAAATAGAAAACAACAGAGGAGAGAGACCAAAATGATAGTGGAAGGAAATAGGGGGAGGGCAGTAAGGAGGGGAAATGGAAGAACTGATGAAAGAAATACTTCAAATTATGCTTATGCCCATGTATGAAAGTATCACTACCAATCTTACTATTATGTATAGGGAGGGGTGGATAGCAGGGTGAGACCTGAAAGGAAACACACCAATACCTGTGTGTATGTTTGTTCATATGACCTTGAATATCACTATGATGTATAATTACAATTTACCAATAAAATTATAAAAAATCATTCTGGGGTGTAGAATATAATTGAAAACTGGGAAGTACAAAAAAGTACAAGAGAGATGATAAGAAATAGCTTTAATCTATGTGTTCAAAAGAACCATTATTAATATATAGGGGATCTTATTACAGTGCTAGATTTAGAAGCTAACTTTTATTTCAACTTTACCCAACTCTTATGTACCTGTATTAACTTAGGTAATACATTTTATTTATCTGTTTATCCATCAACAAGCACTTAGGTTGCTTCTATTTCCTGGTTATTGTGAACAGTGCTGCAACAAACATGGGAATGCAGATGTCTCTTCCACGTACTGATTTCATTTCCTTTGGATACACCCAGGAGTGGGATTGCTGGATCATATCATAGTTTGATTTATAAGTTTTTGAGAACCCTACAAACTGTTTTTCATAATGTCGGTACTAATTTGCATTCCTAACAGAAGTATATAATAGTCCTCTTTACACCACATACTCAACAGCACTTATCTTCTGACTTTTCAATAACCATCCTAACAGATGTGTGTGCAGTTATATTTTAGTATGGCACTGACTTGCATTTTCATGATGATGAGTGATATTGAGCACCTTTTTACATATTCATTTGTATCACTGTGTCTATTCAGATCATTTGTCCGGTTTTAGTTGGTTTATTTTTTGTTTTGTTATTGAGTTGTATGAGTTCCTTATATATTTTGAACATTAACTCTCATGTACAGGAATTGCAAATATTTTCTCCCATTCTGTAGGTTGTCTTTCATTTTGTTGGCTGCTTCTTTCGCTGTGCAGAGCTTTTTAATTTGACATAACGCCATTTATTTATTTTTGCTTTTGTTGCTTTTGGTGTTATGTTAAAAAAATGATGGCCAAGAACTTTTTCCCGTTCATTTTTCCAGAAATTTCATGTCTTACATTTAAGGCCTTAAAAAAAAAACACTTTGTGTTGACTTTTGTGTATGGTGTAAGATAAAGGTCCAATTTCATTCTTTTCCATGTGGTTATCCAGTTTCCCCAAAACAGTTGTTGAAGAGACTATCCTTTCCCCATTGAATATTCCAGGAAACTTTGTTGAAAATTAGTTGACTGTATATTTATGGGTTTATTTCTGGCCTCTATATTTTGTTCCATTGGTCTATATTTCTATGGTTACGGAAGTACCATATTATCTGGATTAATATAGTTTTGTAACATAATTTGACATCAGGAAATTGCCTCCAGCTTTGATCTTAAGCTCAAGATTTCTCTGGCTATTGACATCTTTTGTGGTTCTACATGACTTTTAGAAATTTTTTCTATTTCCATGAAAAATGCCATTGGAATTATGATAGAGATGCCACTGAATAATCTGTAGATTGCTTTGGGAAATATGGACATTTAAAAATAAGGCCGGGCATGGTGGCGCATGCTTGTAATCCCAGTACTTGGGAGGCAGAAACCAGAGGATCCGGGTTTGCGGCCAGCCTCAGCTTCTTAGTGAGGCCCTCCACAACTTAGTGAGACCCGGTTTCAAAATAAAGTATAAAAAATAGGTCCAGGGGTGTAGCTCGGAGATAAAATGCCCCTGGGTTCAATTCCCGGTACCACAAAAAAAATTATTTCTTCTGACTGATATGCATAGGATATCATTCGATTTGTTCATGTCTTCCCCAATTTCTTTCATCAATGTTTTATAGTTTTCAATGTACAAATGTTTCATCTCCTTGGTTAAAGACATTCAAAAGTATTTCATTTTTTCTGATATTATTTTAAATTCAATTATTTTTAAATTTGTTTTGCTGATAGTTTTTTGTTCGTGTACATAATTACACTTGATTTTATAAGTTGATTTCATAGACTGTAAGTTTACTGACTTCATTTATTATCCTATCAGTTTTTCTTAGAGCTTTTTATATACCAGACAAGCCACCAGTAAATAGACAATTTTACTTCTTCCAGTCTGATTTAGATGACTTTTATTTAGTTCTTTCTTATTTTTCTTCTTTAGTTGTTCTTTCTAAAACTTGCAATGTTATGCTGAATAGAAGTGGTGAGAGCAAACATCCTTGTCTCCTTCCTGATGTTACAGAAAAAAACTTCCAGCTTTTTGCTATTATAACATTACTTATAGGCTTTTCATATGGGGCCTTTATCATGTTGTATTATATTCCTTTTATTCCTAATTTATTGAGTTTTTATCATGAACAGATGTTGAATGTTAACAAATACATTTTCTGTGTCAACTAAGATGATTATATAACTTTTCCTCATTCTATTAATGTGCTATATGACATTGATTTACCAATGCTGAAACATTCTTGTGCCTCAAGAATAAATCCCACTTGATCATGCTGTATGATTCTTTTGATGTGATGTTAAATTCAGTTTGCTGAAATTGTGAATTTTGCATATCTGTTCATTATGAATATTGTTTTTTATTTTTTTCTTGTAGAGTCCTTATTTGTCATTGGTACCAGGGTAATACTGGGTAAATATGCTAGTGAATCCATTTCATCCTAGATTTTTCTTTGTAGGGAGATCTTTGATTATTGATTCATTCTCCTTATGTTGTCCAGATTTTCTATTTCTTCATAATTCATTCTTTATTGGTTATATGTTTCTAGGAATTTATCTATTTCTTTGAGTTTACCCAACTTATGTATGTATATTTAAAATAACATTTTATGATTCTTTGTATTTCTATTGTATCAACTTAATATATCCTTTTTTATTTCTGATTCCATCTGATTTTATTTGAGTCTTCTCTTTTTTTCTTAATCTAGCTAAAGGTATGTCAATTTTGTTCCACTTTAAAAAAACTAAATGTTGATTTTTTTCTATACTTTTTTATCTTTTGTATTCCAGTTATTTAATCTTTTTGTGTGGTACTGGGGATTTAAACAAGCGGCATTCTATTTGATGTCTGATCTTATATCTTTTTTGGGGGGAGGGTTAGTGCTTTTTTCCGGTTCCCTTTTTTGCTGTACTGGGGATTGAACCCAGGGGCATTCTACCTCCGAGCTATACCCCCAGCCCTATTTTTTATTCTTTATTTTGAAACAGGGTCTCACTAAGTTGCGGAGGGCCTCACTAAGTAGCTGAGGCTGGCCGCAAACCTGCAATCGTCCTGTCTCAGCCTCCCCCTCACACATGCTAGGATTACAAGTGTGCACCACCATGCCCGGCTTTTCTGGTTCCCTGAGGAGTAATATTTAGTTGTTTATTTGAGATCTTTATTTTTAGTTCATGTATTTGTTTATTGCTATACATATCCCTCTTAGGACTATATTTACTACATCCCAAAAGTTTGCAATACTGCCTTTCATTCTCATTTCTCTTAAGATACTTTGGGATTTTCTTTTTGATATGTTTTTGTTGTTTGTTTGTTCATGAAGGTGAGTTTAACTTCTGCATATTGGTGAAATTTTCAGTTTTGCTTATGTTTGTTGATTTCTATTTTCATCATTGTGGTCAGAAAAGATACCTGATATGATTTATAGCTTCTCTCAAATTCATTAAGGCATGTTTTGCATCTTAACATCTGATCTATAATGGAGTATACTCCATGTGTACTTGAGAAGGATGTGCATTCTGTAGTTGTTTGATGAATGTTTTCTGTATGTCAGTTAGGTCCTTTTGATGTATAGTATACGTTGTTAACATATTCAGAATTTGACTGTATTGTTAACTTTTTAGGTAGTTTCCTATATTTCCATGTTTCCAATTAGTGACCTTCTATTTCAGCTTGAAGAACTCTCTTTAGCATTTCTTGTAATCCAAGTACAGTTATGATGAGCCTTCTTAGCTATTATTTGTATGGAAATGTTTATGTTTTCTTTTTCTTTTTGTGTGGTACTGGGGATTGAACCCAGGGGTGTTCCACCTCTGAGCTACACCCCCAGACCTATTTTACTTTTTATTTTTAAACAGGATTTCGCTAAGTTGCTGAGGCTGAGCTAAAACCTGTAATCCTCCTCTCTCAGCCTCTTAGGTACTGGGATTAAAAGTGTGTGCCACCATGCACAGCCTTCTGTGTTTCTTTTTTTTAATTTTATTGATGCATTGTAATCATAAATCTTGATGAAGTTCAGGGAGACAGAGGCATACATGCACACAGCACTCATTCAGCCCCCCCAATTCCCACCCCCATTCCCTCTCCCTTCCCTCCTTCTCATGGGACTAACTAATCTCACTTAGCATAATGCTCTCCAGTTCCATCCATTTCCCTGCAAATGACATAATTTTGTTCTTTATGATTGAGTAAAATTCCATTGTGTACATATCCCATAGTTTTAATTAATCCATTAATCTGTCGATGGACATCTCAGCTGGTTCCACAGTTTGGCAACTGTGAATTGTTCAGCTATAAACATAGATATGCATGCATTACTCTGGTGGTTTGTTTCCCATTCTTTTGGGTAAATACCCAGGAGTAGTATAACCCAATAAAAATGGACAAGTGAGCTAAATAGACACTTCACAAAGGAAGAAATACAAATGGCCAATAAATGTATGAAAAAATGTTCAACATCATTAGCAGTCAGAGAGATGCAAATCAAAACTACCCTGAGATTTCACCTAACCCCAATTTGAATGACAATCATTAAAAACACAAACAACAGCAAATGCTGGTGAGGATGTAGAGAAGTAGAAACTCTGATACACTGTTGGTGGGATTGCAAATTAGTGCAACCACTTTGGAAAACAGTGTGGAGGATCCTCAGAAAAATGGGAATGAACCTACCATATCTTTGACGTATTAAGTGCTCCTAATCAGAGTTGCTTTTTTGTTTTTGTTTGCTTATTTATTTTGCATACATCACTTTAACATATAAACCCACTTTCTTCTCTAAAGAGATATCCCTTGTATGTGATCATTTACTTTTTTCTTGCTGTTTTCAAATTCTCTTTGTCTCTGATTTTTGGCATGATTATAACATGTCTCTAATGAAGTTCTCCTTGGTTATAACTTGTTTAGGGACTTCATTTTAACACTTTTATAAAAGCATTGCAACTATATATCATAGATAAGTTCAATGTGAAACAAACTTACATGCACACAGCTCTTGATATATTTCCTTTCACAAAGATTCAGGTACCTAGATGCCTATTGTATCTTCTAAGATTTGAGAAGTTTTCAGCCATTATTTCTCCAAATAAGCATTCTGCCTCTTTTCCTCCCTTCACTTTCAGGACATCCCTAATGTATATATTATTCCTGTTGATGATGGCTTAAAAATGCCATAAGTCTATCAAAGTGTATAATTACAATGCACCAACAAATGAATATATAAAAATGCCACATGTCCTCTTCATTCCTGTTAGTATATTTTTTCTTTTCTTTTCTTCTGACCTGTCTTTGTCTCCACAGATTATTTCTTCTGTAAAATAAAATCTGCTATTGGTACTTCTATCACATTGTTCATTTCATTTATTGTATCATTGAGCTTTAGCATTTCTGTTGGTTTCTTATAATATCGATCTCAGTTTTGAATTTCTAATTGTTTCATGTGTTGTTTTCTTGATGTCTGTGTTCTCTTGCACCTCTCTGATCTTCCCTAAGATAATTGTTTTGAAAATTTTTATTAGGCTATTCATAGATTTCTATTTCTTTGGAGTTGGTTACTTTAGATTTATTAATTTTCTGTTATGGCTTGGATCTTAAATGTCCATCAAAAACTCATTTGTTGAAGGCTTGGTCTCTAGTGTAGCAGTGTTTAGAGATGGGGTCTTTGGGATATGATTAGATCATGAGGGCTCTGACCAAATAATGGTATAATCCATTTATGGATTCATAAATGAATTAACTATTGAGTGGTGATGGAAACTTTAAGAGGTGGGGCCTAGTTGGAGGAAGTAGAACATTGGGGGGCATGCCCTTGAAGGGTATATTGCAATCCTGGCTACTTCCTCTCACTCCCTTTGCTTTCTCTTGGCCATAAGGTGAGATCTGCTCGATCACACGCTCCCTGACATGATGTTCT
>PVJS01053005.1:0-13452 GCA_004027185.1 Glis glis | reverse complement strand
TGTGTGTGTGTGTGTGTGTGTGTTACTGGAGACTGAACCCGGGGGCAGTCTACCTCTGAGCTACACCTCCAGCCCCCTTCCTTTTTTTTTTTTGCGGTACCGGGGATTGAACCCAGGGGCGTTCTACCTCCGCGCTACACCCCCGGCCCTATTTTTTATAGTTTATTTTGAAACCAGGTCTCACAAAGTTGCGGAGGGCCTCACTAAGTAGAGAGAGAGAGAGAGACAGGGAGAGAGAGAGCGAGCAAGCTGAGGCTGGCCGCGAACCCCGATCTTCCGGTCTCCACCTCCCAAAGTACTGGGATTACAAGCGTGCGCCACCACGCCCGGCAGCCCCCTTCTTTTTATTTTTGTTTCAAAACTGGGTCTTGCTAAGTTGCTGAACCTTGAATCTGCAATTCTCCTGTCTCAGTCTCCCAAGTACTGGGATCACAGGGGTACGCCACTACACCCAGTTCACCTATACTTTCAGTAGCTTTTCCAGCTGAATATATCTCTCTTAGTATAACCTCCCAAACACTACCACCTTTCAAAATAGGAAGAAGAGGGAGAGGAAAAGGAATCTCCTGTCCTATGTCTGAGGGATGTAAAGTCAGTAATTAGAATGAATCTGGGGGAATATTTCACAGATAGGATTGCCCTTGGGGGAACTATCCAGAGTTTGAATTAGCAAAATGATATACATGATTCAAATACAGGTTTGAGTTTACTTTGGCTTGAGCAGTGTCTGGTTAGGAAAAAGCAACAGAAATTGGCAAGGTATATTGTGTAGAAAAATGTTTTGTTAGTCATGGATTTAGTTCCATTAGGTAGCAAAAATGGTACTAAAGTTCCAAAGTTTATTGATTTTCCTACCTTGACCTGTTCTCTGGTTTTAAAAGGATAATTCTTAGGGTAACCATGTATATCCACCTTCTTGGTAGGGAAATAAACTGGTATTATGTCCATCAAGCAATGGAGAAGATGAATACTTTCAAAAGTCTAGACTACAGGGACCAGGGTAAGTAGATCAGGAAACAAAAGAAAATTCCCCTCCCTAGTGACTGTGGGAGAAGCTCCTTGGAGGCCAGGCTTCTGGGAACAGGGGCTTGGCCAGGTCCTGAGCAGCTTTCACTTAGAGACCAAGGACAGGGAGTGAGCCGCTCCTTCCCCCTCACAGCCCTCATTTAAATGCCAAGTGCTCAAGTGCATTTCTGTAGCTCAGTGTTTCTCAGCAGAGCTTCTACAGCACAGAAAGAAGGGAGGAAATGAGGACAAGAAAGACGGGCCAGTCGCTCTATAAAATATCCTGGAATACAGATCACAGGTCCCTTTCAGGGGAAAAGACCATCGCTTGGAAACTTGTGATTTCTTTGGGAAGAAATCTGCCTGGGATTGCTTTGCAGGGATCCAGGGTACACAGTTATCCCAGGGGCTATTCTTTGGCCTTTGCCAATAATTATATTTGAGATAATGAGATAATGTGGGATTTAATAGACATTTAATATAAGGACTATTAGTAATATGGACACACCTGTTTAACTTTTTTTTAAAACTAACTGGCTTACAAGACTTTATGTTCATATATTAGGGTGCTTTATTATTATATAGAAAATTCACATTTATCAGAATATTTTTAGAATTATTTACAGGGCTGAACTCCTTTTGAAGAAAGAGATGGAGATTAAATCAGTGAAATAAATACGGGAACAAAATCTAAAGCTACCCATTCCTGGGTTTTCCCTTTATACTCATCTTGAAAACCCTTCCCTTGGGTTTCCAAGTCTCCACCACAACCCTTTCTCCTTTCTCCCTTTGCTTCCAGCGAGGCACCTCTCCAACCATGCCACACCAGCTGCTTTCCCTTCATGACTCTCCACTCTGAAAGCGGCTTTCCTCCTGGCTTCCTGAAGGAGATCTCTCTCCTGCTATTGCCTCTGTTCCCTCTTGATGCACTGCTAAGTGGGAGGAAATTGGTCTTTGAAATGTTTACCACTCCTCTTCCCTGCAAGACCTCTGAAGTCCTGTCTCTTCCTACTCCCTCCCCTAGCCACAGTGGGGTCAATTTCCATCCATACTTTACAGTGGATAAGAATCAGTCACCCTGCTCACCCTTGAAATCAATCTTGCCTTTTACACTCGACTCCCTCTCACTGTACAATAGGTTGTTCCTGGTTTAAATTCCCTTTTGCATTATCAGACAAGGGTAGTGAGGGAAACCCCAGGGATCTGTTTTCACAATTAGTGAGACCTGTGGTCTATGTCACTGTGTGCGTGTGCACATATCTGTATGAGCTTGCGGGTATCCTGCTTGTGTGCTTACAGGTGTCCTGAAGGACAGACTGGCTCAGAAGGAGCTGGCTCTGGGCTCTGCAGCTCATGGCAAGGTGTGAGTTCTGTGGAGTAAAAAGCTGCTTTGAGAGATTCATTCTGAGAGAAAGTAACCTCCAGTGTCCCTTCTAGCTGAAGCCCTGGGAAGCCTCCTGCTCTGTCCCTCCCTGGACCTTTCTGCCCCTTCTTCCCTGAAGTCCCTGTGTGCCAGTCTCTAGGTGAGGCCTGCAGCCCATGCTCACCCTCCACCACACCTCCTCTCCCCTGGGTGGCCACCAATAATAGTCACCCTGATTTTCCTCCCTAGGGACCAACTGGAGCCTCCCAACCCCCAGGCATTCAGTGGCTGTTGAGGCATGTGATTAAAGGTTGGGGAGAAGGAAAAATGTCAGAGGCTTGTGAGGAAAGCAAAGAGAGGCTGAGCCAGAAAAGAGCAGAGGCACATTCCAGAGATTCATACTCAGAACTTTTGCTTTGTAAAAATATGAGTGGGGCAGGGAAAAGGGGGTCCTGACTCAAGTCTAAGCTTATCAACCACTGGATTCAAATTCTTCTGGACACACCTGGCCAAGGTGGGAGGCTGGCTGGCAGGGAGCTCGCTGAGAAAGAGTGTGCATAGTAAAGGGACAGGGAGCCCAGCACCCCAATTTGACCCAGTAACAAGGTCCTGGTTGTGCAAAGGGGCACATGTGAACAGAACATGGTGCCTAGCAGTCCTGGCCCAGTGATGGTCTGTGTCACAGCGAGGTAGGTATGTGTCCTCACCATAGCAACTAACCTGCTGAGCACAAAGTGATGTGGTTCCAACCGTCTCCTGGGCTTCATTAGTTTGGAGAACCAGCCCAAAATAGCAAGAAATGGTTGAAACTAATTGGATCACAATTTGTACCCCTGCCACAATTAGACATAAGCTACAGAGAATGGGAACATGCAGTTCTCTGTGAACCAGCTAAGGTGATAAAATAATGTGAACCTCTTTAATGGCATCAGGTGAAGAGGGGCCTGGGCTATCAGCATGTGTGTATCTTTGGGTAATAAATATTAGGAAACACACACACACACACACACACACACACACACACACACACACACACACACAAAGAAAAGACACCTGGAGACATTCCAAGAGCTGAAAGAGAAGTAATGGCATTTGTACTTGGGTTAATCCTAAGTTCCTCCCCTCCTGCCCCAGCTTCCTGGGAAAAACTTTTCCTGGTGATTGAGCTGATTATAGAATAGGGAATCTGGGTGGCTATACAGCCCACGCGAGAGGCCACATGATACCGGGAGGCAAAGGTGTTGGAAGAGCTGCAGTGCCCCAGATAAAAGCCCTGGGGCTAGACTCTGGCTAGATTATAGCCACTGAGTGTCACCAGATGAAAAGGTCCCTGGCACAGAGAAGCAATGGGAAGTACGTCCACAGGGCTCTGTTGTGGAGACCACCCACAGCCTCAGACTAGGCATGCACCTGGATCCTCTAATGGTCCTTCAACAGTTGGAAGAATATTTAGTAATGGTGAGCATAGCGAGGGCTGAGGTGCACATTAGAAGGGAGGGAAAGAGCTTCCTTGCAAGTGTTGAAGTCAGAGGTGCTGTGGTCGATGGTAGTGAAGACCAGGACAAGAGAATGGAGTTTGGCTAAGCAGCGTGGATGGGAGCAGGTGACAGCAGAGCCACTTGCAGTGAAAGGTTATTGTGAGAGCTTAGCACAAATGCAGGGGGGAGGGGAGAGACTGATCTGCTGTGATTGTTCTCCCAAATTCTTTCTGATGGTAAATTTCACTTGTGAGAATAATGAGGAGGCATTAGATGCAGATTGGGAGAAAATAAAAAGGACCAGTAAGTAAGTTAAAGACTCACTTCTGAATTGGTGACAAGATGCAGAGGTGGTCTAGGGATGTGCATGAGCAGCTGCTGCATTAAAGACTTCTGCGAGTGGAGGGCCAGGAAGACAGATGCCCCTGGACAGACTCAGAATCCTTGCTGACATACTCCACGCACAAAAATATTTTATTCTGGTGTGGGGAAGATGGCTATAAGCAAGTCAGCCATAATTGCTAGGAAAACACTCTATCCTACAACAGAGAACTGCAGGAAGGAGAGGCCCAGGATTTGATGTTCGGTGCAGTCAGAGACCAGCCCTCCAGGGTAGCAGCCAGTGAGGGCTGGGAGAGCCGCGGGACCAGGTGATCCTTCCAGATTTGAAAGAAGAGAAGGTCCACCAGGTTGTTGCTGTTGCAATTGGAACAGAATTTTCCAGGAGACTGAAGAAATAATTTGAGTCTTCCAGGCCCTCAAATCATTCCTCAGGCATCAGCTGCCCAGAGGCCCCTCTCCGTCCTCCCAGAGGCCCCTCCTCGTCCTCCCGGAGGCTCCTCCCCATCCTCCCTCCGGCTCCCAGTTTCCCCAGTGGAGTTTGAAGATCACCTGCAACATGGTCATCTCAGAAACTCACAGTGCAGATTCCTGCCACCCACTTCCTCTTCTTCCTGTCACCATCCCTGCACAAGAGTCATTAGGACTGGGGCCCAGGAACCTCCCCAGAGAACTCTCATGAACTTTATGGTGTGCACCGCACGGTCCTAGACTGAGGAACACCTCTAAAAGCAAGCTAAAGCAAGGGACACCAAGACATAGCAGCAGGGCAGGGAGAGTCCAGTCCCGTCTAGGCCAGGCACCTGATGGCCTATGGGAGTTGGTGGAGGGTGGCTGATGCTCATGCCCTCTCCCGCCAGGCCTCAGAGTAAGGCCAGGGGCAGATCTAAGGGAGATGCTCTCCCTGGAGCCACCTCTTCCGGCACCTGGGGACCGCTGCCAGGCTAGCATTTTAGAATCTTGTTGAGGAATTGCCCTTCTTATCTGGGAGACCTGAGTCCTCATGGGTTTGCTTTTCAGTCAGTGGAAACTGCCAGTTACCAAGGTAATAAGGAGCCTTAGACTCTTCCCTAAAACCAGCACTCTGGCGCTTCTGCAGAGTCAGTTTAGGGCTAGGAGAGGCCCGGGGGGGGGGCAAGTCAATACAGCCACGAGCCAAGGCCGATGCACACTGCTCATGGGTGAGTGGGCACTTTTGGCGTGAGGTCCCTGAAGGCTGAGCCCAGCAGCAGAACACCACAGATTCTATTTAATGTTGTTTTCTAATTGAATTATTTGCAACGATGGCACCCTTTGAAAGGACTACCCTTTGCAGGAACTCCAACCTGGGCCACTACTTGAATTCAGCCCATCTGGGCATATCAGGAGAATTGGTAAAGCTGCAGGCACCAGACGTGCATTGCAACGAGCGACTATGGAATCTTCCTAAGAGTGCATCTGCTATACAGAAAGATAACTGTGAAGGAAGATCCAGAGATGAAGCTGGTCACTTCGTTTTGTTAGCAGCCCCTCAGTGCAATGAAGGGGTTGGGGAGTTACTAGAAAGGTATGCTATAAGCCTAAACCGAAAGAACTATATGAGCAAAACTCTTTAAGACCCTTGTGCACAAATGACAGTTATTTATTTATTTATTTATTTATTTATTTATTTATTTATTTTGCAGTACCGGGGATTGAACACAGGGGTGTTCTACCTCCGCGCTACGCCCCCGGCCCTATTTTTTTATACTTTATTTTGAACCAAGTCTCACGAAGTTGCGGAGGGCCTCACTAAGTAGAGAGAGAGAGAGAGAGAGAGACAGAGAGACAGAGAGACAGAGAGAGAGAGAGAGAGAGAGCGAGAGAGAGAGAGACAGGGAGGGAGGGAAGGAGAGAGAATGCTCGCGTGCGCGTGCATGCGCAAGCTGAGGCTGGCCTCGAACCCGGATCCTCCGGTCTCTGCCTCCCAAAGTACTGGGATTACAAGCGTGCGCCACCACGCCCGGCCAAATGACAGTTTTGATACTCATGGGGAAAATAAACTCTAGGGGGCTAAAAGGCATGCGTTCCTACTTTAAAAAAAAATTAATAGGCCGGGCGAGGTGGCACACGCTTGTAATCCCAGTACTTGGGAGGCTGAGACAGGAGGATCACAGGTTTGCAGCCAGCCTCGGCTACTTAGTGAGGCCCTCTGCAACTTAGTGAGACCCTGTTTCAAAATAAAGAATAAAATAGGGCTGGGGGTATAGCTCAGAGGCAGAATGCCCCTGGGTTCCATCCCCAGTACCACACACACACACAAAATTTTAATAGACTTGTTTTTAGAGCAGTTTTAGGTTTACAGAAAAGTTGAGCAGAAAATACAGAGAGTTCACATATATCTCTTCCCAACCCCTGTATATAGCGTTCCTTATTATCAGTCCCACTTTGTATACATAGAAGCCAGTGTGAGGAGCACCAGTCCCCAGAAAACATGTCCAGGGTATGTGTTGGTTCCAGATACAACAGAGCCCAGGCCTGGCATGTCCAGTAGGCATGGAAGCAGAAAGGAGGGAGGAACAGAGCAGCAAAAGAATTAAAGCATAGCAGAGATGATGTGCTTGTTACCTGGGCTTCCTTATAAGTATGTGTAGAACCTCACTGAGATCTCCTGAAAGTACTTGCCATGATGTTTTCAGGAATCAGGAGTCCTGAGTCAGCAGGGAGAATAGGAGCAAGGGAAATATGGGTTGCAGAAAAGCATAGCCATTAAAGAGAACATGTTCTAGAATCTGACGGTCTAGGTTTTGTGTGTGTGTGTGTGTGTGTGTGTGTGTGTGTGTGTGGTACTAGGGATTGAATCCAGGGGCATTCTACCTCTGAGCTACACTCCCAGTCCTATTTTATTTTTATTTTGAAACAGGGTCTCACTGGGTTGATGAGAGTGAGGTTGTCCTTGAACCTGTGATCCTCCTGTCTCAGCCTCCCAAGTACTGGGATTACAGGCATGTGCCACCACATCCAGCTTAAGCTCGAGTCTTCTTACCACTTAACCAGTTGTGTGATGCTGGCTAACTTCTCCATGCTGCAGTTTCTGTATCTGTGAAATGAAAGACAGAATCATGTCTACCTTATATAATTTTTATGATAATTACATGAGCTATAAACATGTGAAAACAAAATATATTTGGTGTGCAGGGAATAAACACTTCATGTAAAATATAGTACCTACCACATTGAGTTGTTATGAAAAATTTAAAACATGGTACAGGTAAAGTGCTGTGAGAGTCTCTGACATACTTGATAATGTTGGCTGTTAGTGTGTGAAATAAATTACATTAATCCCAGTACTTGGAAGGCTGAGACAGGAGGATCCCAGGTTTGAGGCCAGTCTCAGCAATTTAACAAGACCCTGTTTCAAAATAAAAAAAAATAAAATAGGGCTGGGGGTGTAGCTTGGAAGTAGAATGCCCCTGGATTCAAGCCCCAGTAACAACAAGAAGTTCTATTTGTGCCTTTTGAACTAGGTCTTTATCCAGGAATAAGTAGGATTTTAAAAATGGTTTTATTGAACTGGGCATGGTAGTGTAGGCCTGTAATCCTAGTACTTGGGAGGCTGACATAGGATGATTGCAGGTTCAAGACCAGCCTCAGCAATTTAGCAAGACTTTCAGCAGCCTATCGAGATCCTGTTTCCAAACAAAAAATATTTTTTTGTGTGTGGTACTAGAGATTGAACCCAGGGACATTCTACCTCCAAGCTACACCCCCAGCCCTATTTTATTTTTATTTTGAAACGGTCTTGCTAGATTGATGAGTGTCTCACTACTTGCTGAGGCTGTCCTCAAACCTGCCATTCTCCTGTCTCAACCTACCAAGTAGTAGGATTACAGGCATGTATCATCACACCTGGCTTAAAAATAATTTTAAAAAAAAGGGCTGGGGTGTAGTTCAGAGGTAGAATGCCCCTGAGTTCAATCCCCAGTAACACACACACACACACACACACACACACACACACAAAGAGGCTTTATTGAGATATAATCCACATACCATAAATTTGATCTCTTTAAAGTATATAAATCAGTGGTTTTTAGTAAATTCACAGAATTGTGAAACCATCACTACAATTGATTTTGTTCATAGCTCATGTAATTATCACAACAATTGTATAAGGTAGAAATGTTTCTATCTTCCATTTCACAGATACGGAAACTACACAATCGATTTTAGAATATTTTTATCACCCCTTTATCCATCAGCAGTCACTCCCTGTTCCCCCTCCCCACAGCCCCTGACAACTGCTAATCTACTTTCAGTCTCTGTGTAATTGTGTATTCTGAATATCTCATACAGATAGAATCATACAATTTCTGGATGGTCTTTTAAATCTGCCTTCTTTCACTTGATGTTTCCAAGGTCCATCCATATTGTAGCATGATCAGTCCTTCATTTATTTTCATGACCAGATAATAATCCATTATGGATATGCCACATTTAATTTATCCATTCATCAACTGAGACATTTGGATTTTTGTTTCTTCGTTTGGCTATCACATACAATGCTTCTATGAACACTAATGTACACATTTTCTTTGGACATATGTTTTTAATTCTCTTGAGTATATGTATACCTAGGAGTAGAATTTCTGTGTCATATAGTAACTCCATATTTGAAATTTTGTGGAATTGGTAGACTATTTTCAAAAGTGCAAAGCCGGGCGTGGTGGCGCACGCTTGTAATCCCAGTACTTTGGGAGGCGGAGACCGGAGCGAGAGAGAGAGAGAGATCACAGAACAGCATGAGCAAAGACACAAATGCATGAATTTCCAGAAACAGTGACTGATCCATCTTGGCTATAGTATTGGACAAGTAGGGATATTTCGTGATGAGTGAAGCTGGAAAGGTTTGTAGGCTCAGATTATGAGGGCCTTGAATGCCAAAAGTTGGAGAAGTATGGAAGATTCTGGAGCCAAAGGATGACATCAGAGTCAGGGGTTCAGAATACTGACCTAGCTGTAGACTATACACTCGCCTGGAATGTGGTAAAGACTATGAATAGAGAAGTCAGTTAGTGGAGCCCCTACAGCGGTCTAGGCCAGAGGCCACAAGCAAGGTTATGAGAGCGAGGGCCGAAAAGAGGGCACTGATATGTAAAACAGAAAATAGAGGTACAATACACACAGGTCTTGGTAACTCGTTGGATAATGAGAGCAGATTGAAAGAGACATGGGAAAATCATGGTTCCACTACCAAAAACCAGTAACGTCAGAGGCAGGGAGGCTGAGGTAGCTTTTAGACATACTTCCTGTCCAGTGTGAACCATTCCTAGTAGAGAAATCCAGCATTCATTTGGAAATGCACCTCTGGATCTCAAGTAGACGTCGGGGCTGAAGGTGAGGATTTGGGAGATACTGCGTGATTGTGACAATGAAAACCCGGATGTGAGTGAGGGATTCGCTCCCATTTCCCTTTCTATCTAGTTCCTCAGGTGATATTTTTCCTACTCTCACCCCTAAATGTGAGTTCCTTTATTCTTTCATTCAACAAATACTTACTAAATGATTATTATTTCCAAGCAATATTCGAGGCACCAGTCATACTTGGTGAACAGTGCAGACCCCACCAAAAATACTGCCTTATCAGAGCTTACAGCCTATTAGAAAGGAGCAAACAGTAAACAAATACATATGCATAAGATATAGTGTTCAGATGTTAAAGAGTGTCATAGAAAAAATGAAACAGAGAAAGGAGAAGGAGTTGCAAATTTTTTTGTGTGTCTGTTTGTGTGGTACTGGGAATTGAAACCAGAGGCATTCTACCCCTGAGCTTTACCTCCAGCCTTTATTTTATTTTATTTTATTTTTGAAACAGGGTCTCACTGAGTTGTTGAGGCTGGCCTTGAACCCAAGATCCTCCTGTCTCAGGCTCCCAAGTACTGGGATTACAGGTGTATGCCACCACAACCAGCTGAGTTGCATAAAAATAATAGGATGATCATGGAAAGTCTCAAGGGAAATGACATACTTGAGTAAAAGGATGGTGTGGGTGAAGGAAGAAATTACGTGGATGGATATCTGAGGAAAAGGTAATCTAGGAAGAGTCAACAACAGGTGCAGAAACCTGGAGGCTGGAGAGTTGCTGGTACATCTGAGAAACAGCAAGCAGAATAGGAGGGGAAAGAAGGAGGAGCTTATGTCAGAGACATGACTGGAGGCCAGATTGCGTAGGATCTTATAAACCATGAAAAGGATTTGATTTCTACTCTGCACAAGATAGAAATCTATGAGAGGATTTGGATTAGAGAGTGGAAAAATTTGGTTTGTATTTTATAAGCATTTATCTTTAAAAATCATTTTGAGAATAGGATGTGGGAGAATAAGAGTGGGAGCAGGGAGATCAATTAGGAGGCTTTTAAAATAATCCAGACAAAGTCAGCTGTGGTGGCACACACTTGTAATCTCAGTACTTGGGAGGCTGAGACAGGAGAATCACAGGTTCGCACCAACTTAGTGTGACCTCAGCAACTTAGTGAGACCCTGTTTCAAAAAATAAAATAAAATAAAATAGGGCTGGGCGTGTAGCTCAGAGGCAGAATGCCCCTGGGTTCAATCCCAGTCACACACACACACACACACACACACGCACACGCGCGCGCGCGCGCGCACATGCGCGCACAAGATGACAATAGCTTGAACTAGGGTGATAACATTGTTGAGAACTGGTTACATTCAGGATATATTTTGAGCTGAAGTTGGCCAGACTTGAGGACCGATTGGTTAAATACAGGATGAAGGAGAAAGAAAGGAGCCAAAGATGACTCTTCATGATTTTTGTCTGAGCATCTAGGAGGAACTATCCTTTACTTAGAGAAGACTACAGAGGAGCAGTAAAACACATGTTCAGTTTGGGACATATAAGTTTGAGATGCTTATTAAACAATGAAGGGTGGATGTCAAGAACATAGTTGGATATTCAAGTCTGGAGATCCAGAAAGGGTTTGAGAATAGCTGGGAGAGTTCAGAATGGCATAAACCTTTTGAATGGCGCCCAGCCTGGGTAGCATCGTCAGCAACTGCACATCCTCATGGGGAGTGGAAAGCTTGGCCCTCCATCTAGGAGTACACTGGCTGCATCACGCTCTGTCTGTAGAGCATCCACCATCTATGTAACATATTTTCTATCTCCCATGTTTGTTAGCATCTTTCCTTCAATCATCTGTCTTTCCCTTGGCAGCACTCGAACACTTAAATCCCTTCCTTTTTGGTTCTTTTTGTATCTTCTCACAACACATTTTCACTATGCTTTCTGAGATCTATGCTGCTCCTCACACACACAGAAGGACATCATGCCACTGTCATCTCATCAGCCAAGAACAAGACCCTCCAGCTTTGGCTCAGTACAAAGACACACAGTTCATTCTTCTTCCTCCTCCTCCTCTTCCTCCTCCTCCTCCTCCTCCTCCTCCTCCTCCTCCTCCTCCTCCTCCTCCTTTCTCTTGGCATTGGGAATTGAACCCAGGGTCCTTCCACCTCTGAGCTATATCCCCAGCCCTTCTTGTTTTTTGTTTTCTTTGAAACAGGGTCTTACTAGGTTGCTGAGAGTCTCGCTAAATTGCTGAGGCTGGTCTGGAATCTGTTTCCTCCTGTCTCGGCCTCCCAAGTACAGAGATTACAGGTATGTGCCACCACACCTGGCATCTTTTCTTCAATGTTGGCTATTTTGGATATGAGTAAGTCAGCCATCTGGTTCAAGTATGTCTACAAATATCTCAGGGGTTAATAACACAAGTCATTTTACAGAAATTTTGTCCAAATAAGACCTATGGACCTCAATTAAACCTGATTCAGTAATCAATGGTGCTAGACCAGTAAATCATATAAATCTTTACATATTGTAGGATCTTGTAGGAAAGGAGAATCCTCTAGAATCTCTGTCCTTCACTCTCCATCATTTTAACCTAGAATCTGTTCATGGGAAGAATCTTTATCCAGGCTTATGGCAAAGCTTTGTCCTTTGTCACTTGATTTTTGTTTTACTATTCTGTTTTCTTTCCCAATAATATCTGTCCTGTGGAATGGGAACTGACCTCTATCTGATTTGGTAATGTCCAACATCTTTGAAAGTTATTTCTTTTCCTTCCTTCCTTCCTTCCTTCCTTCCTTCCTTCCTTCCTTCCTCCCTCCCTCCCTCCCTCCCTCCCTCTCTCTCTCTCTTTCTTTCTTTCTTGTGGTACCGGGAATTGAACCCATGGGCATTCTTTTTTTTTTTTTTCGGTGGTGGTACTGGGAATTGAACTCGGGGGCATTCTACCTCTGAGCTACACCTCCAGCCCTATTTTATTTTTATTTTGAAACAGGGTCTCACTAAGTCACTGAGAGTCTTGCTAAGTTGCTAAAGCTGTCCTTGAACCTGGGGTCCTCCTGTTTCAGCCTCCCAAGTACTGAGATTACAGGTGTGCATCACCACACCCAGTTAGGGTTTTTCTCTTTCAAAATCTTTTTCATTTTCTCTAATGGCAGTCTTTCAGTTTTTTAAATATTGTTTTGAAAAAAAAACTACCAACATTTTAGGTGTTGTGTTTCACATGAAGAGAGTCAGTTAAGCCCTTTTGGTCTCCAACAAGAGAAGGAGCCTTCTTATTATCATTTCCAGTTTATCATTTCCAATCCCCTTTCTGGTGATATTTAGCTTCTTATCAGCCTTCAGAATTGCAAGGGTACAGCAATTTTCATGGAATAATACATAAGATTCCCGTGTTACTTTCTTATATTATAATGGAAAAAGAATTATTTTCGAATGCCTATTCTAAAGTCATTCTTCAAATTTCCAGCACTGTGGATCACATATATATATGTATGATCACACACACACACACACACACACACACACAGTATTTAAATTTTTGTTTTTATGCAATTAGAGGTTGGAAAAGTTGCCAAGAAATATACAGGGAAGTCCCATCCATGCATCCTTTCCACAACCTTCCCCAGTGTTAACATCTTACAACTTTTGTACAATATCCACAGAGCTTATTTACACTCATACATATATGTAATAATGTTTGTATATGTATTTGTATGTAACTTGTCTGTGTAGCTGGATGCAATTTTGACACATATGTAATCATGTGTAGCCATTACCACAGTTAAGACTCTTAACCCTACCATCACCCCAAGACTCTCTCATGTTACTCTTTTTTTTGTGTGTGTGGTACTGGGGATTGAACCCTGGGGCATTCTACCTCCAAACTACACCCCCAGCCCTATTTTTTATTCTTTATTTTGAAACAGGGTCTCACTAAGTTG
>PVJS01053003.1:0-13428 GCA_004027185.1 Glis glis | reverse complement strand
AGAGAGAGAGAGAGAGAGAGAGAGACAGGGAGAGAGAGAGAGAGAGCTGAGGCTGGCAGTGAACCCGGATCCTCCGGTCTCCGCCTCCCAAAGTACTGGGATTACAAGCGTGCGCCACCACGCCCGGCTAAAGTTTCTATAGAAGTAAGGTGCTGGCTGTAGGATTCAGGAGGCTAGGAGAATTTCCATGTTACCTCCTCCCCCGCCAACCCTAAATATTAAATATTAAAATAATAATTTTGGACCCAGAGTCGTTCATGCGAGGGACTTCAGCAAGCAGCAAATGTAGCACAGATCCATCACAGCTCAGTGGTAAAGCACTTGCCTAGCATACACAAGGCTCTGGGTTCAAGCCCCAACATCACACACAAAAACAAAAAAACTATGAAAAGAAGCCCAGAACCAGATGGCTTAACTGATAAATTTTACCAAACATTTCAGGAGAAACTAATGCCAATTCTTCTCAAACTATTCCATAGAATTCAAAGGGAGGAAACTATTCCCAATTCATTCTATGAGGCCACAATTACCCTGTTACCAAAATCAGAAAAAGGACACAACAAAAAAGAAAACTGTAGGCAAATATCCCCAATGAACACAGATGCAAAAACTCCCAAGAAAGCACTAGCAGATAGAATTCAACAGCACACCAAAAAGATCATTCATCATGATCAAGTTAATTTCATCCCAGGCATCTTAGTCAGCTTTCCACTGCTGTAACAAAATACCCGAGAAAATGAGCTGAGAGGAAAAAAATCATTATTTTGGTTCACAGTTTCAGAGGCTTCAGTTGAAGATTGGCTGGTTACATTGCTTTGAGTCTGAGGCAAGGCAGAATATCATGGTGGGATGGGCATGGTGGTGCATGCCTGTAATACCAGTACTTGGGAGGCTGAGACAGGAGGATCACAGGTTCGAGGACAGCCTTAGCAAGAAGTGAGACTCTCAGCCACTTAGCAAGACCCTGTTTCAAAATAAAAATAAAATGGGCTAGGGGTGTAGCTTGGAAGTAGAATGCCCCTGGGTTCAATCCCCAGTACCCCCCCCAAAAAAAGAATATGATGGTGGCAGGAGCACATGGCAGAGGAGGCTGCTTACCTCACAGCAACCAGGAAGCAAAGGGAAAGAGAAGGGTCCAAGGACAAACACAGGGCATGTCCAACCAGGCCCCACCTCCTAAAGTTTCCACCACCGTCCAACAGCACTCCCAGCTGAGGACCCAGCCTTCAACGCAGGAGCCTTTGGCAGACATCCCAAATTCAAACTACCAGGGATGAAAGAACAGTTCAACATGTGCAAATCAATAGATTAATATATATGATCAACATAATGAAGGACAAAAGTCACATAATCATCTCAATAGATGAAGAAAAGGCATTTGATAAATTCAACATTCCTTCATGATAAAAGACCTGAACAAAATTAGGTGTGAAAGAATTCTACTTCAGGCTTTAAATGTTGGTACTATATGCTAAAATATGAGATAGATATAAGTACAAAGGAAGTTAGAGAAAAAGAGAATAAAATAGATTGGTTTAGCACAGTAGTATCTATGCTTTTGTTGTCAATCCTTCTTTATAATTTACTATAAATTGTGTTTACATGTAAAATCCATTAGTTTATTATATAACCTCTGCCTTAAACCAGTAAAATCAATCTACTTTAGTTTGAAATACTTTTCCTTCAGGACTTCCTATTTTGTTGGTTGATATCGGCACTTAGAGGAACAAAAACAAAAAGGAGGGTGCTCAACTGCCTGTTTCATTATCATAACATTTTGGTGTATGAGAGAAATAGACTTTCATGGATATATTTCATTTTTTCCCTGGTGTTTTTAATCTCAATGTATTTGGAGAAGGGAGACTATAATTTATTTCTATAAGGATCAGAATCTTATAGATATATATTTTAAAATTTAAATATATTTATTTTTAGATTAAATATATACATATATATGTTTATTTAAATTCTGGATATTTAAGTTCTGGAGTTTAGGCTAAATTACATTTTTCACTTGATACTAACATACAGTCTTTACAAGTCCCAAAGTCTACTAAGTTCCTTAGGCAGAGTAAAATGTCTTAGGGTAAATATTATGTAGAAACAGTACTAATTTATACTGTACTATTCTCATAATTAAACTCTTTGCAGTAAAGAATGAAAGAATGACTTCTTTATACTTTCACTGGTACACTGTAATTACACAGCATAGTGAGATTCAAAGTGATACAGACATACATGCACATATCACTTGGTGTGTTTCCCTTCGTATAGAACTTAAAAAACTGAACACTAAAAACCAAAGAACTCAAAAATAAAATGGCCAACTGAACCAAATAAACACTTCTCAAAAGAAGAAATACAATAAATATATGAGAAAATGTTCAACATCGTTAGCAATCAGGAAAATGCAAATCAAAAACTACATTGAGAGTCCATCTAACTCCAATTAGAATGGCAATCATCAAGAATACAAATAATAAGTGCTGGCAAGGATGTGGGAAAATAGGAACTCTTATACACTGTTAATGGGATTGTAAATTAGTACAACCACTATGGAGATCAGTATGAAGGTTCCGCAAAAGACTAGGAACAGAACCACTGTATGACCCAGCTATACCACTCCTTGGTATCTTTCCAATTAAAGTCAGAACACTATAGTGATACATGTATATCCATGTTTATAGCAGCACAATTCACAATAGCCAAATTATGAAACCAACCCAGGTGTCCATCAACAGATGAATGGATAATGAAAATGTGGTATATATACACAATGGAATTTTACTCAGCCATAAAGAACAAAACTTTATCATTTACAGAAAAATGGATGGAACTAGATACTATTATGGTAAGTGAGCTCAGCCAGTCTTAGAAAGTTAAGCAAAAATCATGTTTTCTCACATATGTGGAGCTTAAGAGAAAATAGAAAACAAAAGGGACTTTAGATTAATGAAGAGAAAGACCTACTGAATAAGGGAAGAGGACTGGGAGAGGGAAATGTGGAGGGAAAAAGGAGAGCTGATGGAAGAGTGGCTTTTGTACAACAGAAAGTACTAAATAGAAAGAGAAACTCCAAGTGGCACTTTGATAGATTTTAAAAAACTCAGTGCTTTAACATAGTCGGTGCTGCAGTACTTATTTTGGGTGGCAATAGTGCTATTAGACTCAATCTTCTTTAAAATAACTTCAGTTTGTATTCTTTACAATTAAGCTAGATGAAGATTTTAGATGATACAAAAGATTGTATTTTATGTCAACATCTGATTAATTCTAAGGCTACATCTAAAAGTTGATGGAGGGTATGTGTACCTTTACAAAATTAACTCATATATTTGTGAAATAACAAGATGGCAAACCCCACCTCATGCTGTATAGAGCAAAACCTGACTGCATGTAACTCTCCACACAATCCATGTTATTTCATCTTTCTGCCTCCTCTTAGGCTATCCTCTCTTTTTGAAATGCCTTTCACCACTGCCCTCTTCTTACCAGCTCCTACTCATTTTTTAGGACTCAAGTCTTAAAGATCTCCCTTATTCCTTGGTTGTATTTGGTACATATTCTCTGTGTGTCCATAACAAACTGATCATTTCTTTTTCATTACACTTACCATAAGGTGGATGATGGTATGCTCAACTTTTGGTCAAATTCAAAATACTGGAAATAGTTGTCTATTTTTTATTAATCTTTACCAAAACACTATATAAGCCTCTAAAACATAGACACCTCTTCCCTGCTATCACTCACATGTTGAGCAAATGCAGGTACTTAAAAAAGTTTCTGGAATGAATGAACAGATTAATTATGAACACTAGAGATGATTTCCTACTAGTATCCAAATCAATATATGCTTAAATTATTATTTTTTTTTTTTTGCGGTACCGGGGATTGAATGCAGGGGCATTCTACCTCCACGCTACGCCCCCGGCCCTATTTTTTATACTTTATTTTGAAACCGGGTCTCACAAAGTTGCGGAGGGCCTCACTAAGGAGAGAGAGAGAGAGCGAGAGAGCGAGCGCTGAGGCTGGCCGTGAACCCGGATCCTCCGGTCTCCGCCTCCCAAAGTACTGGGATTACAAGCGTGCGCCACCACGCCCGGCTTTAAATTATTTTTAACTAAAATAACACTGTGCATTCTAAATATAGCCTTCAATCATAATCATATATAAATGTTTTAATAAAGGTCTTTATTTCAAATTTTAATCATTTTATTTCAAAGGTTCTTAAAAAGCCCCTTTTCTATTTGTAAGTCAGAAAAAGTAGGATATACTCATTGTTTCTCTTTTATTTCAAAAGCAGAGTAGCGATTTTAAGCTTTGAATCAAAAAGTCCAAAAGAATATTGTGACAATAAGTAAAGGAGAATCTGCTGCTTGGACAAATTGGATTATATTGTAATCATTAGAGCTTCAATACTCAGTCATGGTATATGTAACTTCTGACAATTTACTACTGTGACTTTAAAAAAATTTTTCTTAGGGCTGGGGGTGTAGCTCAGTATAGAGAATTTGTCTAGCATGCACGAAGCCCTGGGTTCAATCCCTAGTACCACACACACAAAAGTTTTTTCTTAACATTAGGATGCATTAGTTTCTATTGTTATCAAAATGTGTTTGATAAACACGAATGCCATTCCCAGGGTCTATAAACAACATTTTCACTGCACTGAATGTTTCTATTTGGGGGCCTGCTTTGTTAACGGCCTGTTTGCCTCTTGAATACTCACTTGCCTGCGCAGTACTTGCAGCCTCAGTTACTTAGTGAGGCCCTCCACAACTTAGTGAGACCCTGTTTCAAAATAGAGAATAAAAAATAGGGCTGGGTTGTAGCTTGGAGGTAGAATGCCTCTGGGTTCAATCCCCAGTTCTCCCCCCGAAAAAAATCTCCATCAATAAAGTAATGGTAAGTATACATATATATAAAAAAACACTAGATACAAACTGTATGGTCCCTACTTTAAAAATGTGTATAAATGATGGATTCCAAACTACAAGATAATACAACTGCTATTTTGGAATCAAGTAATGGAATAATTCCAAAGATTATTTATTATAGAGAAATCTGTAGAGGAAATTCAAATTGGGCCCCGGAAGTGTAAGGCATGGGTCATACAAAGTACATTCCCAAAGCTCTTCAAATTCTAAGAAGGAAAGAGAAATTACTAAATGTCTATTATTATCGCTACCATGTTTATTTTAACAAAGTTAAGCATTCTTAAATGTCATACACACTTTATAATAAAGTCCATTATATAATGATCATATAGAATACTTGTTTTTATAGGATTTAAAAATAGGTAGCACGGTATAGCAGAAACGACTGTAGTTTGGTGTCACAAGAATTGGATTACTATTACTAGCCACATTATTGGGAAGTTACCTAATCTCTGTTTCTTCATTTATTAAAGAACAAGATTGATCTAAGTTAGGAGTCAGCAATTTTTTTTCTTTAAAGAGCCAGAGGGTAAGTATTTGATGCTTTGTGAGCCACAGTCTCTGTTAAAACTACTCAAATATATCACTGTAGTATGAAAAGAGCCACAGACAATACATAAATGAAGGCGCATAGCTGTGTTCCAACAAAACTTCATTTGCAAAAACAGGCAGCAAGTTGGGTTTGGCCTATAGGCAGCAGTTTGCTGACCCTGGGTTTAGGTCACTGTTTCCTTTAGTTCTAAATTATGGAAATATTTTTTTTCCTATTTAAAATTACAAAACCTACCTTGTTTTTTTAGAGAAATCTGTTAGCAATATCTAACATAAGGCACATAAACTAGTGACTTAGAGACTGTAGAGCCAGAGTTTGGGGCTCTCTATTAGCTATGTAGGCTTGGGTATGTCGTTTAAAATTACTCTGAATTTCAGCTTTCTTTTTTTTTTTTTTTTGGCAGTACAGGGGATTGAACCCAGGGGCATTCTACCTCCGACCTACACCCCCAGCCCTACTTTTTATTCTTTACTTTGAAACAGGGTCTCACTAAGTTGCGGAGGCCTCACTAAGTAGCTGAGGCTAGCTGCGAACCCGGATCCTCCAGTCTCAGCCTCCTAAGTACTGGGATTACAAGCGTGCACCACCATGCCTGGCTTCAGCTTTCTTTTAAAGTTGTTGTGAAGTTAAATAATTAAATAATTAAATAATGCAGCAGGGTGTGGTGGCGCATGCTTGTAATACCAGTAGTTGGGAGGTTGAGACCAGAGGATCCAGGTTCGCAGCTAGCCTCAGCTACTTAGTGAGGCCTCCGCAACTTAGTGAGACCCTGTTTCAAAATAAAGAATAAAAGCCGGGCGTGGTGGCACACGCTTGTAATCCCAGTACTTTGGGAGGCGGAGACTGGAGGATCTGGGTTCGTGGCCAGCCTCAGCTCTCTCGCTCTCTCTCTCTCTCTCTTTCCTTAGTGAGGCCCTCCGCAACTTTGTGAGACCCGGTTTCAAAATAAAGTATAAAAAATAGGGCCGGGGGCGTAGCACGGAGGTAGAACGCCCCTGCGTTCAATCCCCGGTACCACAAAATAAAGAATAAAAAACAGGGCTGAGGGTGTAGCTCAGAGGTAGAATGCCCCTGGGTTCAATCTCCAGTACCACAAATAAAGAAATAAATAAAGAAATAAAATAATGCATGTAAAGTATTTGGCCCTGTAGTAGACAGTAGGCATTTAATAAATGGGTACTATTACTTTTATAAAGTATGTGATCCTGAGTCATTAACACTTTTTCCAGCAAAGAAATACAATATGCTTTATAATGATCTATATTAAGATGTAATTTTCAGGAACCCTCTATAGCAAAAAATGAGAACTACTCATATATCACCTGGTCTCCCCCACCCTTTCTTTTAAATGACAAGTCAGCATTGATTGGGTGCTTACTATCTATTTACAGGTTGTATGACTTTGGTTATGATATATAACCTTTCATTAAATCCAGTTTTGCTTCAATTTCTTCATCTGTAAAAATGAGTAAACTAACAGCCCCAACTGCACAGGATTGTTAAAAGGCTTAAATGAGTTAATAAATTGTCTGGCACATAAGCTATATGTATAACAGTAATTGCTATCATGACAAATAGTTTACATGTATTCACTTCAATCTTCAGGACAACTCAAAAAAGTATTATTCATATTTTTTTACAGTCATGGATAAAAAGGCTCAGAGAAGGTAAGAAGTCTATCCAAAGGTTCATAGCTTTAAATGCCAATACTCAGGATTCAACATAGGCATCTCTGACTACAAAGTCCAAGTCTTACCCCCAGGCCAAAGATGGAATTAACTCTAACTGTGTGGAGGCACCTATGTATGAATGACTAAATGAGAACCAACAGTAGTAATGATAACATTCTCCCCATACAAGAAATGCTTTTGAAATTTTAAAGTTCAAGAGTAGGAGAATATCCATAAAAATAATTGATCTTAAAATCATGGTATTCCCATAGGCAAATCTTTTGCTGAAATGATTACCTTTTGTTTTCCAATTAATTTAACTCAAACTCTTATTACTGAAATAAGTTGGGCAATCCCCTGCATTAAAATAACGAAAGATGCAATATAGTGACATCTTTTATACATGAAGTATTCTGTAAATGCTAGCATTCATCTCTGATTGCTCCTTAAGGTCTATAGAAACCTCTCAGACTATTTTTATAAAGAGCAAGTCTAAGGAGCCACAGTTCTACTAATTTATTCTTATAAATTCCCATGTATTGATTTAGAACCTTAAACTTCGAAAGGCATTCAGCTTTCAAATGAACATATTGGCAAATACAAAAGGGAAAAAAGAACTCAAGGAAAAAAGCAACATTACTCCAATGGAGAGATTCATTAATAAGTTTGTATAGCATCATTCGATCCACCTCATATTCCCTAAGCCTTGTGAATGCTATTGGTAAACTGATCCAGAAAGAGAAGTTGGTTTCACATTGTAAGGCCTCTTAGCCCAGCAACTCATCACTACACAAGGAAAATAGGGCAGTTAGACATAGCTTACTTGCAAACTTTCAATGCAAAAGGATTAATTTTGTGTTATAAATTAGTCACAAATTATAATCTAATCTACATAAGCAAATTATAAATTTCTAGAAAACATATATCCACATTTTTCCAAGCCAGCAATACTGAAACCCAAAAAGATCAATTAGGATTTAACATAACTTTACACTCTTTTGACATAGAAAAAACATTACACAACAGACAAATTATATAAGTATCATTATGTAGTTTGAAGATAAATACTTAATTTCCTTTGGCATTTGGTGTTTTGTTTAGAAAAAAAGAATCTCCAAACTTTTTTTTTTTTTTGCGGTACCGGGGATTGAACCCAGAGGGGTTCTACCTCCGAACTATACCCCCGGCCCTATTTTTTATACTTTATTTTGAAACCGGGTCTCACGAAGTTGCGGAGGGCCTCACTAAGTAGAGAGAGAGAGAGAGAGAGAGAGAGAGAGAGAGAGACAGGGAAAGAGAGAGATAGAGAGAGCTGAGGCTGGCCGCAAACCCGGATCCTCTGGTCTCCGCCTCCCAAAGTACTGGGATTACAAGCGTGTGCCACCACACCGGCATATCCAAACTTTAGAATAAACCAAATTATATTTTAGCATTTTAAATAATACTCAAAATGCCAGACTGTAATCAAGTACTCTTCTCGACCATCCATTCTATTGTCTATCAAAGCTCACGAGGAAGGGAAGAGTAGACAGCATCAATCAGTAGTGTCATCTCCACATACAAGATGCAGCAATATTATTCTTATGAAGGTACTGTATCCTAAATATCACCTTCTATTTCTGGAAGAAAAACAGGCATTCAGTGTTTCAAATATTACCTGTTCTCAAAAACTAATTAATCTGCAAAGCTTCTACAAAAGAAAAAAAAGTTGGGCATGGTGGTACATGCCTGTAATTCCAGTATTTGGGAGGCTGACACACAAGGATCGCAGGTTTGAGGCCAGCCTCAGCAACTTAGCAAGTCCCTCCACAATTTAGTGAGACCCTGTTTCAAAATAAAAAATAAAATAGGGCTGGGGGTGTAGCTCATAGGTAGAATGCCTCTGGGTTCAATCCCTAGTACCACAAAACAGCAACAACAAAAACTCCACCCTGCCTAGATGACTGAAACTAGTGGTTCACAAACCCCTCTTGAACATCATAAACCCCTTTTTGAACATTAGGGTCACAAACCCCTTTTGAACATCTGTTGAGCTGGTCTTCTCTCCAAAAAATATAAAAATACAGAGAGGTCACAGAACCTTGGAGGAGCACTTACAGACACACCGCACATGCAAGGTTAAGAATCAGAGAGGCGCTGGGCGTGGTGGCGCACGCTTGTAATCCCAGTACTTTGGGAGGCGGAGACCGGAGGATCCGGGTTTGTGGCCAGCCTCAGCTCGCTCTCTCGCTCTCTCTCTCTCTCTCTCTCTCTCTCCTTAGTGAGGCCCTCCGCAACTTCGTGAGACCCGGTTTCAAAATAAAGTATAAAAAAATAGGGCCGGGGGCATAGCTCGGAGGTAGAACGCCCCTGCGTTCAATCCCCGGTACCAAAAAAAGAATCAGAGAGGCAGTCAGGCCATGGTGGTAGATGCCTGTAATCCCAGTATTTGAGAGGCTGACAGGAGGATCATAGGTTAGAGGCCAGCCTCAACAACTTAGATGCTGTTTCAAAATAAAAAGGGCTGAGAGTGTAGCTCGGAAGTAGAAGGCCCCTGGGTTCAATCCCAGTACCAAAAACAAACAAACAAAAAACAAACAAAAAAGGAATAAGAGAGGCAGTAAAAAAATTTTCCAAGGTATCTCCAATCCTCTTTCATAACTCGACATCTCAGTCAGGCGTGGTGGTGCATGCCTGTAATCCCAGTAATTGGGAGACTGAGACAGGAGGATCACAGGTTTGAAGCCACCCTCAGCAACTTAGCAAGACCCTGTCCAAATAAAAAATAAAATAGGACTGGGGGTGTAGCTCAGAGGTAGAATGCCTCTGGGTTCAATCCCTAGTACCATAAAATAAAATAACTACCTCTCTCTGACTTGCAAAAACCAACTAAATCATCCATAACTAAACAATATACTCTCTTGTATAACCAATCATAAAAAAGTAGACAGTATACCCAAGCAGTATTTACCAGGTAATAAGTTGTACTGGAAGCATTTTAAAATACAGCATGTGACTAGTGATATCAATGAGTATTAGAGTGGATTATTGGTATATAAAATGCTTCTGCATAGAATAATGAATAATCCTTATATCAATTCTGGGAAGATAGAAGCATAATATATTATTTTATACGTCTTTCACTGCTAAGGAAACAGGTTCAGATAACAACCTGACATGGTCAACACAGTCAATGAGTAGAGAACTGAATTCTAACCCACAATTATGTATTCCAGAAATGAGCTTAGGACACTATTATATCCTGGTACTTCCACAAAGGCCCCTAGGAACAGAGAAAACAGACTTGTAAGAAATGCCTCACTGATATTTTATTGTAGACATATCTTGATATCAGTAAAGTTAACGTATTTAAAATATTCCATTTCCTCTTATTTCACTGGTTGACATAAAACATTTTTTCATAAAAGGAAAATATGGTGCACTAATGAGTTTTAGTACTGAAAAATATGGCATTTTGATATTCTGTGAAACATTTCTTTTCCCTCATTAGGGGGTTTGTTTTTTTCTTTCTTTGTTTTTTGGGGTTTTTTTTTGCAAGGCTGGGGATCAAACCCAGGGACTCCTGTACACTATGCAATCGCTCTACCACTGAGCTACATCCCCAGCTGTTTATTTAAATTTTATTTTGAGACAGAGTTCTGCTTAATTGTCCAGGCTAGCCTCAAATTTTCTATCCTCCTGCCTCAGCCTCCTGAGTAGCAGGGATTACAAGCACATGCCACCACTGTCTGTTAATTCTTTATATATATATGGTTATTTGTTGAGATTTCAAATATAAGAAACCAAAAGTTTAATACACAATTTTTAAAACATGAAAACTACTTGAAATTAATTTTCAAGATGTTAAAAATATTTCCCCCCTTTTTTTAATTGTGTGCTGGGGACCAACCCAGGGCCTCTGGCTTGCTCTACCACTGAGCTGTATCACTAGCACCTCTTTAAAAATAATACATATATATTATTTTATAGATACATATATATATGAATTTTTTTAGGAACAATACCCATTTCAGGTCTCTCAAAAATTCTTTTTTTTTTGTGGCACTGGGGATTGAACCCCGGGGGTATTCTACCTCCGAGCTACGCCCCCAGCCCTATTTTTTATTCTTTATTTTGAAACAGGGTCTCACTAAGTTGCGGAAGGCCTCACTAAGTACTGGGATTAACAAGCGTGTGCCACCATGCCTAGCTTCAAAAATTCTTGATAAAACAAAGGAGTCATTTGTCAAAACCCATAGAATGTACATCTAAAGTGAATCCTAATGTTAACTAGGGACTTTGAGTGATAATGGTATGTTAATATAGGTTCATCTTGTAATAAATGTACCACTCTAGTGAGGGATTTTCATCTTGGGGGAGGATGTGCTTCTGTGGGGACAGTGGTTACATAGGAAATTACACCTTCTCCTCAATTTTGCTGTGAACATACAACTGCTCTAAAAGTATATTTTTTAAAAGGGGGGTAGAACTGGGAAAGGTGGCACACACCTGTAATCCCAGATTTGGCAGGCTGAGACAGGAGTATCCAAGGTTTGAGGACAGGGAGACTCAGCCACCTAGCGAGAGTCTGTTTCAAAAACAAAAGATAAAAAGGACTAGGGGTGTAGCTTGGAGGCAAAAAGCCCCTGGGTTCAATCCCCAGTACCCCCCCCCACACACACACACAGGGTGAGGTAGGGTCAAAATTTATCTACCATGTGTGTGTGGTGTGTGTGTGTGTGTTGCTGGGGATCAAATCCAGTCCTTCTGCACTGACTCACATTCCTAGCCACTCACTTTCTTCTTAAAGAGAAAATGTTTTCTAAAAAAATTACTGTGAATTGTTTCCCCTTACAGAATTTGCAATTATTACAAAATGTATCATCTTTAAAAACCACCAAGTTAATCAAATGCTGTCAGATGGTAAAAAAAAAAAAAAAATGAGTAGCTTTAGATGTAAAAAGGAGGGCTGGCCCTGGGTTACATTCCCAGCACCATGCAAAAATAAAAACGATGACGCTCTGGGCAGATAGTTGACTAAAGTATCTTAAGGCAATTGCTTTTATATTTATGTTTACACTATTTGGTATCTTAAAGGTAATGTATAAAGTGACTACGAGTTTTAAGTGGGTCAATCAGTTTGACTGACAAACTGAAGGAGGTGCCAGGAGGAAGACGAAGAAAAGCAGCAGCTAATGCCAGAGCTACCTCTAAGTAACTTTCCAGGCGCCAGCAGTATTAGCAGCGGTCCTCGGCTTACCCAAGTGTACCCACTTTCTGGCAGGGTCAGGACTCAAGGGAGAAGTAGGGACAGAATATCCTCGTAGAGACATAATGAACACCAACAGTCAAACAATTATTGATTCATAGGAGCAAAACAATGCGGGGGGGGGGGGTGCATCCAACATATATTTGTGTCAACCAGTTCTAAGAACCTTTCCCAAAGTATCTCCCCAAAGTGGTAACATTAGTTTAGGAGAAAGAGCAAAATAAAGGAATACAATAAAAAATTAAAAGAAATACTGTAAAATGTTTTCTACAAAAATCACAGAATTAAACATTACTAAAAAGAAACGGTATAAAAAGCCTTCTAACCCCAAGCGCCCCTAAGCTAGGACTGTGCAAGCGCAGTAAAGGACGAGGTACCGGTTAGGAAATACAAACTCTAGACAACTCGCCCTCCCAGAAGAAAGCAGCCAGACCAGCCCAGAACGGCGAGGAAGGAGTAAAGAGCTGTCATCGCTGGGAGTAAACACCGAGCGAGCGGCGGCGAGCTTTGAAAGAGGCTGCAGTTTCTGGTGTCACACCTGGAGGTGCCCAGACCCAGGGGCTGCAGCACCGAGCTGGAGAAGATGCCCCGGCGCGGCCAGCGAGCCCCCGCCCCAGGGCCAGCGCGGCGGGCGGCGACTCCCCGGGCGGGCAGGGACTCCCCAGGCGGGCGGCGACTCCCCGGGCGGGCGGCGACTCCCCAGGCGGGCGGCGACTCCCCGGGCGGGCGGCGACTCCCCGGGCGGGCGCGGGCCCCCGGACGCGCGACATCGCCGGGCGGGTGCGATCCCCGGGCCGCCCGTCCCGCGCCCGCCGGACCCGCCAGCACCTGCCTCCAAGCCCGGAAGGCTGGCGGGCCGGAGGCTGGGACCCGGGGGCGGAGGCTGGCGGGCGGGAGGCTGGGACCCGGGGGGTGGAGGCTGGCGGGCCGGAGGCTGGGACCCGGGGGGTGGAGGTTGGCGGGCCAGAGGCTGGGACCCGGGGGGTGGAGGTTGGCGGGCCGGAGGCTGGGACCCCGGGG
>PVJS01053002.1:0-13427 GCA_004027185.1 Glis glis | reverse complement strand
TCTCACAAAGTTGCGGAGGACCTCACTAAGTAGAGAGAGAGAGAGAGAGAGAGAGAGAGAGAGAGACAGGGAGGGAGGGAAGGAGAGAGAACACTCGCTTGCGAGCAAGCGCGAGCTGAGGCTGGCCGCGAACCCGGATCCTCCGGTCTCCGCCTCCCAAAGTACTGGGATTACAAGCGTGCGCCACCACGCCCGGCCTCCCTCCTACTTGTAATATAGTGAGTTTCCTCTTTGTTGTCTTGCAAAATCTATAAAATTGCTATATGAAAAATTAAATATAGATGCATTGTGTATATGAATTAGTATTCCATGATATCTATGGACAATTGATTGAGCTCTGAGCTCTTTCTTGAAT
The DNA here is from genome assembly GCA_004027185.1 of Glis glis. Classification (NCBI taxonomy): domain Eukaryota; kingdom Metazoa; phylum Chordata; class Mammalia; order Rodentia; family Gliridae; genus Glis; species Glis glis. The sequence goes on along the minus strand of PVJS01053002.1, from coordinate 13,072 downwards.
TTGAGATTCTAGTTTCATAGATTTTCATACTTAAATGTTTAAAACGAAGCAACAGCAACCACCAACCTTAGTCCATGAAAGATAAATTAAAAGGTTCACACGTCCTAGAAATACAGGAATTAAGTGGCACTTAAAAATTAAATAAATAATTAAAATAAGTTTATAATCATTATTTTCTATCTCAGAATCCTGTTTGTTTCCTTCATCTTATCCCCTAAATTTGGAATTATTTTTATTGTTTCTTTTATTGAATTTTTCTGACTCTTGAGTACAATGAACATTAGAAGAGGTATTGGGCCCTTTTATTCTACTCACAGTTCTCCTTAGGGATTAGCAGATTACCCAAAACATAGTAGACAGTTCATAAGTATGTTTTAAACTAATTAATAAGTTCCATGTTTCAAAAATAACTAAAACTTCTTTTATTAAAACATTTACCACTAGAGGGCATTTTCCTTCCATCTTAAAATCCTAGTTCTTGTCTTTTTTTTTTTTTTACTGGAAGTATTCAGTAGCACTATGTTACCTTGCAAAGATAAAATACTTTAGATCAGTATATAATCTAAAATTATTATTAAGAGCATATATTCTCTATGGCACATATTTTCTCAAAATATATATTTAAGCACCTATGTTTTATACTTATACCAGCTAGAATTTAAAACATTGATTCAATAAAATGTTCAGACTTTACAATTTGGACTAAGATGTCAATACATCAGCATACACGCATACATGCACATATAGGATTGCAAAATATTTTAATGGCTCAAATTAGACATGAAGATCAAGCATGTATTTTGGAATAAGACAAGGATGTCCACTATCACCACTCCTTTTCAATATAGTACTTGAGACTAATATGTTAGTTATCTAAAAGTATATTATGCATTTGATAAGATTTGAGAAGAGATAAAAATATTCTGATGAAGTTAAAGAAGAAATTATTTTAGCTCAGAAAAAGACAAAATAAAATAAAATGGTTAAAACAATGCTGGCCTATAGCTTGAGTTGCTATTTTTGAGCCCCTGGAGTGGAGTTAGCCTGAAAGGAGTTCATTAGGGAAAGAGTGCAACTGGGATTAACAGGTATGGGGATGGAAGGGGGCAGGATTGGGACAAAGACTGAATTCAAGCTATGAAAGGAGTTGACACAAGTCAACCCTGTAAGGAGTTCTGGAGCTAAGATGGCCCATTAGACGATTCCAAAGTTAATACAAAACTGTTGGCCTTTATTGTTCTACCTCCTCCAGTTATTGGATGTGAGTCTCTTGGGAACCAGATCAGTCTTAGGAGAGTCAGCTGGAGCTGAGGGATCCCTGAAGAGGCTGACAGGGAAGTATGGGGCAAGAAATCCTTGGAGGTCTGGGAAGTGCCTGGCTGTGTCTGTCATGGCTTAGATTTATGGAAAGTTTATGTGAACCACTAGTTAAGCAGGGGCTCTGGAATTAGGGATACTTAGGAACATAATACATTTTTGTAGACTAAGAATTGTTTCAATTTAATGATTTTTAAATAAAATGAATGCATGCATTATTAAAGCTTATTATTAAAATTGCAGGTCAGATTTTGAGAAAAAGTATAAAGTTAGCTTGCATAAATGAGTGACTTTTAAAATGGAACAAGAAGGTATCAAAATAATTTAACATTAATGAATCTATTAAACATTGCTTTATTTTGATATATGCTTGCTCTATTTAAATGTTGATATTAATGTCCTTTAGTACAGAACATTATGTTCTACCATAAAGAATTTCCACACTGTTTAATAGCTAATTTGTCTGTAGGAACTTAGAAGGAAATATAAAAAACTAGTTAGAAGAGGGGAAGAAAAAGACTCTTAACTGTAAAATGAGAACTTCACTGTAAATGTTCTCTCTCCCTTCATCCCATTTTACTTTTTAGAGTGAGTTTTACTTAACTTAATGTCATTGGAAGTAGAATAAAATCCTGAGGGGGGGACGATACTTTAAACAGTTCTGTAATTCATCTTCAAAGTATTGAAAGCCCTGCAGGTAATAATTTTCTTTCCCAAGAAGAAAAGCCTTCTGCAGGTTCTCGATCTCACTGACCAGCAGATGGCACTCCTGCTCCTCAGCAGTGAGCCCAAGACACTGAAACTTGTCAAGCTCATCAGTCAAACATCTCCCCTTGAAAGAAGTATAATAAAAAAGGCGCCATCGGCCCATGTACGGAAACCAGTTGAGATTCTTTATGCGCAGGTGCAACTAATCCTTTCAAGATGTAATGAAGCTCCATAAATCCTCCTTTTGCAATATCTGCACTGGTCTTTGAGGCTGACTTGGCTTTTTGTGAGAAGGAAAGCACAGAACAACTCCACACAATGCTGTATGTTTAAGCAATAAGGAGACTGCCCCATTGTCTCCTGTCTAACTGGCTGGGATGCAATTTCCTTTTCCCTCATTCTCAAAATTAGCTGATGAGAGCAAATTCCCCAGGTGAGCATAAGTTCTCCAGAGCATTTTGGTTTTGTTTCCCCCCTTAAATAGATGACCAAACCACCATACCTTCACTAGCTGTTACAAGTGAGGCTGTGCCTCTCCGTTTCATGTGCTGGGAAATTCACCTGAGCACCATAGATTTCCCTTCACGTCTCCACCCCTGCTTCTGATTTGTAGAACATAGTACTTGCCGCTCCCTATCCATCTCCTTTCAACAATTCCATAAATACTGAAGCTACATGTTGGGACTTTTCAGAATTACTATTATTAGGATAGATGGTATATAATTTTTTTATGCAGGCAAGTTATTTGTTTGATTACTTATATGACAGAAAGTAGCTTGTCCATAGGTCAAGATATCTAGTACCAATCATTTCAGCTTTTCTTTTTTGCCATTTTTTAGGAAATCTCAAATTTTCAAATATAGTTGACTAGGAGAAATACTACTACTATTTCTTTCTGTGAGAAACAGTATATATAATAAAGGAACATAAGTTTTCTAAATTATTCTTAGTTCAAGTAAATTATGATACTATTAAATGATAAACTAGGAGTCATAACTCTTCACCATACTTTCAGTTTAGAAAACCAATAGGTGCTAATGAGAGTGGATAGAAGCAAATTCAGAAGAGGCCTGCTTCTCATGAGGATTAGTGGAGTGGACATCTTCTTTCTTTCATAGTCTTCCATCTTCCTTCTGCCATCTAAATGATACTACAAAGTACTAGGACCAAGAGCTAGGTCTAGAAATAGCATGTTGTGCATAAAGTTACCCTCTCTGTGACCATATGCTAGTCATTTAAAGAACAACCACACAAAATACACTCTCCCCACAGCAACTACAGGGAAATTTCAAAATCCTAAACCAGATTGAGCCTATTTTCTGCTTATTTAAAATTTTTTCAACATTTTCAAATTGCACTGAAAACTAAAATCTATATAAATTCCTCTGTTACGTGAATCTTGAACTCTTCTCTCAACCGTCATCTACCCTTTTGCTCTCAGCACATTGATCTTTAGCCTGATTTTGGTTTCTGAAATAAACTGTACTTGCTATAGTCTGAGAACCTTTGCTGTTGCCATTTCTTCTATCTTGAACATTCATCCTGCTTATCTTTTTTGTGGCTAACTCTTTGCAAATCCCAGAATAGATGTTATTTATTAAAGTGCACACGCGCGCGCTCACGCACGTGTATGTGTGTGTGTGTGTGTGTGTGTGTGTGTGTGTGTGTGTGTGTTACCGGGAATTGCACCGGGGCATTCTACCTCCAAGCTACACCTCCACTCCATTTTATTTTTTGTTTTGAAACAGGGTCTCTCTAGGTTGCTGAGAGTCTTGCTACTTGCTGAGGTTGTCCTTGAACCTGCAATCCTTGTGACTTAGCCTCCCAAGTACTGGGATTACGGGCCTGTCCCACAATGCCCATCTATTCATTAACTTTTTATGATACCATTCTCTTAATTCTTTGCTACAAATCCCTGCTGTGTTCCAAGGCCAGCCATAACAAATTACCATAAACTAAGTGCCAAAGGACAATAGAAATTTATTCTCTCATAGTCCTAGAGGGAAGAAGTCTGTCACTTAGTTGCTGAGAGGACAATGTTTACATCCAAGGCTCTCGGGAGAGCCCTCTCTTGCCTCTTCAAGCTTCTGGCGGTTCCTGGCATTCCTTGTCTTGTAGAAGCAAAACTCCAGTCTCTGCCTTTCTTTGTCCTCATGTCCTTCTCTCTCAGTGTGTCTCTCTCTTCTCTTCTTATAAGTATACCAGGCACTAGAGTTAGGGTTCACCCCAATCTCATACAGCCTCTACAAAATCCCTTTTTTCCAATTCTGAGGTTATGGGTAGGCATGGTTGTTAGAGGGACACTATTCAACCATCTGTATTTGATATTTTCTTAATTTATGAGTTGATTTATTTATTGTCTTCCTCAGTGTACCCACCACTAGCATGTGGGTTCCATGAGACAGGAAGCATTGTCTACATGCTCATGTGTTATACAGACACAACATAGAAATTCAATGAATCCCTTTTAATATGTGAATGAAGAATTGATGCTTCAAATAGTTCCAGTCTGAAGCCCTCAAACATTTCAGTCATAGGACTAATTCCTTTTGTTCTGACTTCTTACTAAATAAAAGCCTCCCCTATATCCTTTTCTATCTCATTCAAGGTAATACTTCTTATTCTAAATCAATAAATTTCTGTTCTGCTTTTCAGATTCTATTTTGTAGGCTGGATTTGGCTTTCCTGAATACATCGCCTCTGCAAATCTTGAAGATCAAGTTTCTAACATTGGGCTTTGTCAAATACAAGAAGATAATTTTACTTTGTGTGGCCTTTGATTAATGTTTAGGATATCCCTTGGAGATACCCTAAACTCACCAGATTCTCTCTTTATTAAAACCTCCTTTCCTCCAATAATAGGCAGTGATGACAGGGGAAAACCAACAAAGGATAAAGATAATATCACAAATCCTAGAAGGCTCTTTGAATATCATACTGGGCATCATAGATTTAATCTCTCTCTTAACTCTTAGAAGGTGTGTATTGTTTTAACTTGCTGTTATTGACAACCTATCACCGAGGATTTTGTCCTTGGCTGGATGTTAATATCATTCCAGGAGCTTTTAAAAATTCTGTTCCCCAGGCAGCACCCTGGATCAATTACATCATAATATCTCAGATGGGACCAAGGTCCCAATAGGTTTTTTTGCTTTAAAAATATTTAACAAATAACACTTGTATACATTCAATGTGTCTATCATGCTGATTTATCGCATGTCTATTGTATACTGATTACCACACTCAACACGTCCATCACCACCTATAGTTTCCTTCTTCAAGCGATTCCCACGAAGGTTGATAATCACTGCTCTTCTTCCTGTGTCTTTGATTTATGTTGTTCTGCTTATTTTTTCCTCTTTCATGGAGCAGGTGTCTCTGAGGTGTCCTGTGGTTCTTCTGAAGTGCCCTTATGTGTAGCTGTGCTTTTCTTTCAGGTGTTTGGGTATTTAGCTTATGAAGTCTGGCGTCGATCACACACTACAGCTGCTCTTTATGAGTACGTTTCCAGTGATTCTAAAAGACTAATGCCTTAGAGAGAAGTGAATCTACGAGGCTCTTTTCTTCTGGGTCTTCTCTCCCCATTTGCCTCACACAGTACCCGATGTCTAGAGCATGCATTGTCTTCTGTCTCTGTCCATTGGAGGGCTGCCTGGTGACAAAAACCGATGCTCTAGGTTGTATTGGGAAAGAGGGATGTGTGGTGGGGTAGTAGAAGAACAGGAAGTGTGCTTGGGTGAACAGACAGATTGTTCCTTTTGTTGTCTCCCAAATAATCCTAACATGGTTGTACCAGCTCCCTCCCCTTCCAGGCATCTGTCACAAAATCTCTGTGGCTTTGCTCCTATAAAGTTTAAAAAAGTATACCCTTTCAGAAGTTTGCTCGGGTGACAGTCTTCTGTTGATCTGTGTGTCTCCTCTCTGTCTCTCACGAATAATTCAATTTTGATCTGAAAATTTCCTTCTTATTTCTGAGCATGGCTCTACATGCATGTAATTTTAAAAATATATATATTCTTCCTTAGTAGTTCTGGAGTTTCATGTGAGGAAGAAAACTGTAGTGGGAGCTCAGTATGCTCAGTGTGCTCAATATTTTTGTCTAGTGCTACAGTGTAATATCAAATTATATGCACATGTTACTACACACACACATTTGTCATTCATACAAATGATGACACTACTGATTGTGATATCCTTGTGAATGAAAGTTTGACATGTTTCTAGTAGTAGTTTAACTACCAATCAATCAGTTAAAAACATGTGTGCTTACTACTAAGTGTCTAGAACTATAGTAGCAGCTGAAGATTTAAATGATAATTAAGACATGCTTCTTTTTCACCTGAAAGGCTCACCCTCCGGTTATGGTGCCAGTCAGATTAAAATGTAGAGAATATCTTATGTAGATATATAATTTATAATTATATATAAAACCCTATAAAACCTATAAAAGTGCTAGAATGGAGGAATATGTAGTTTTTCCGAAGGGAAAATGAGATAAAATGGCAATGTGGCTTATGCCTTTGAGTGATAGAGATTTAGTATTTGCAGTTAATTACATTTTTGGTTCATGTTCATTGTCAACTTCTTCTGTTTTCTTCGCGTGAGTTCAGAGAATCTCTTACCGTAAAGACAGTGGTGCTTCGGTTAAGGCCTCATAGCTTGGCTCACTCAACTTCCCGAGGTCCTGGTTATCTGAGCACACAGCATCTTCTGTTGGCTTTCTGTTCTCTGTACAGTTCTACATTGCCTCTTTGTCTTGTGAACTGTGTGAACTGTTTGCTTCATATGTGTCGCTCTATCTCAGCTCATGTCAGACTGACCTGCCTGCTGCCATTGTTTCACTGGAGATTAAGCTGTGTGGCAAGTGCATTTTCCCCATGAAGCTAGTGTGCTCTTCTGCTTGGGGTCACTATATTTGACCTTAGAAATTATCCTCTTACTACTCTTCCCCATATACACTCAGCCCAAAGTAGCTTCTGTGAACTATCCCAATTCAATAGAATTAAATGGCTTTTCCTCAGTTGAACCTTATTGGAGAATCTTATTTGTGTTTTCCCATGTTTTTGTTTGTTTGGAGAATAAAAAGAAAATTTTTTAAAGATTGAAATAATTTGATTATATGAAGGAATTGAATTGTAGTTTCCTTTTAATACATTAGTTAATATAATGGGATATTGCATTAGTTGATAAGGAAAATAAGGAAATCATTCTATATAATATAATTGATGTGTTTTATGATATCTGCATATCTTTCTAAAAATTTAGTTGATAAACAACAATCCTGAGATTACTTCCTATAAATTTTCTGCCTAAATGTTTCAATATTTCTCTGGGTGTTTTTGTTATTTCATTTTAGCACTTACTGTGCAAGAAATATGGTCAAGGTAATACAACCTACTAAATTAATTGAATAAAATTGAAGAATGACTGAGAAATCATAAGTTAAAATATTTATACAGCTAGTTTAATTACAGGGTTAGCTTCTGACCAAATATTTCAGGTAGTGGATGTCTTTATTAGGTAGCTATCTGCACATACATAACTGGTAACATTTAGAATTAAGTTAGCAATGAGTAAGGAGGCCACTCTACTTTAAATGTAACAAAGTTTAAATACTTTTGAGAAACTTTCACCATTTATAAAACCTAATTTTATTATATTCCAAAGAGAAAATCTTTCTTTTTAAAAGTTTGATTTTATTCTTTTCAATGTTACTCCTGCATTTTAACATGTTAGTGGCTATAATAATATTTAACTAAGATTAATAACCTCCTCATTTAAAGTAGAAGAATTAAAATTATTATATATGGATAATAATATATTACTTGGAACCACAGTGATTTGGAGAATGTATATGATATCAGTTTTCTCAATTAGCAAAGTATTTGAGGAAACAAGCCAAAAAAGAAAATATAATATTTAACTCCTCTGAGATTCCAGAGTTAAGAGATAGTGGCAGAAAAGAGATGTTGTTAAGAAAATGTTCCTGAATAAGTAGATTGTCTACATTTCTCCACATTAACCTATCCCTTCTACTCATTTGACTTTATATTACTGTCTTTCCTTTACCCAGCCAGGTTGAACTCTTTAGCCCATGAGAAAGCCAAAAAAGTAAAGTCTACCTTCTGATGGTATTCTTTCTAACATATAAGTAAGGTCTTGGAGGCTAAAAAATACTTTTGGGTGAAGGCTTGATTATTCAGTGTTTGCAAGAATACTCATTCACTTGATTATTTTGGTTCTCCGGCAGTAAAGACTTATAATTTTGTGATTTATATCATATACTTACCCTTTAATAAAAATAGGTGAATCTAGCAATTGCACTAAATTCGTGTATGGAATCTACACATGTCAAATACTTTGACTCTATTCATGTAATTGCAACCTCAAATAGCATTTGTTAAGTTCTGCCAACTGACGCTGATGGAAACTATCATAGATTTACAATGTGCCATTTTTTTTATCCCGGAGGTTTTCATTTGAAGAAGGACAGATGTTGACATTCAAACTGCATGGGACCAATTCTTCATTAAGTGGTTTCTACTCCATACTATGCTCATGGCATACAATTTGCAAGTGAATGCTTACGTGGCTGGACAACAGGAATTAATTTAAATGAAAGGGTTTTAAGGGTTAATTAACTCAGAATTTGTATTATGATAACATATAGAGGTGTTTGTCTCATAATAAAGAATTTCAGTATGGTATGCCAATTAAAAATATCCACATATTTTCTGGAACATTAGAGGTACTTCATATTTATCATATTAATAAATTCAGGTGTGTAATATAATCAAATTTTAATTAGTAAGAATGATAAGAGGGAAGGTTACAGAACAAATGGTAAAACTATGAAATAATGTATAATAATCAACTTTAGTAACTGTAACACATTTTATCCTCCTACTTGCTATGTCAGCCATTCTGAGTATTTTCTCTGCTTCAGTTTATATATTGAAGCCACATGGACAAGACTAATTTTCAGCCACAGCTGCAGAACTGCTTGGCTAACTATTTTAGCCTTCACACCCATACTGACCTATTGCCCATTTTACAGAGCTATCACTATCACTTGTCATACTGATTCAAATCCTTAGCTCAGATCTCTTACTCTTTGATATCTTTTGACTCCAATTGTGAATTGTCAGATACCATCCTTAAAAGTGAAGAAAGAATAACACCCGTTCATTTCACCCTTCATGATGCATTCAAGTGTGGCCACCCCATTCATGGTATCTAACCATCCAAATCATCACTAGCTCCTTGCTCTCAATTTCCAGAACACTTGCGATATGCTGTGCATAATTCTGTGCTGAAGTGAATTGACATATTCTATCATTTACTACATGTGAGGCATTGTGATTTACACGTTAGATACATTATATTTTTAAATCCTTACAGAAACCCTGAAGATGACTATTTTTATTCCCATTCATCAAAGACAATAAGCTGCTTGTAAGTAAATAACATACAGGATACATCCTTCCTTCAACAAATAGTTATTAAGCACTTACTATGTATAAAGTACTTCTTGGTGCTAAAGAAAATTGTGGGCAAAACAAATCAATTAAATATTTTATCGTTTAATGTTTCATTATCTGTTTACACATTAAAATGCAAGGGAATTCAGGGTAGGAATTTTGTCTTTTTTTAAACCACAAGTCCTCTAGCCTTTAGATTCATTCTTGTCACAGACAGTAGTGCTCCTATATTTACTAAAAATATTTACTAATGAATTGATGAATAAATGAATAAACAAATGGTGTCCTTTTGGAGTGATGATGTATGGTTCAGAGGTCTAGAAGGAAATATCATCTACAGAAACAATTTACTGCCAAGGATTGTGAGCCCAATCTAAAACGAAGAGATAATAACATCAATGTATTTTTATGCTTGTTATCTAACCTCACCAATTAACCTTTGTCAAAAAGATTAGATTAATTGAGCTGGGCGTGGTGGCGCACGCTTGTAATCCTGGTACTTGGGAGGCTGAGACCAGAGTATCCGGGTTCGCGGCCAGCCTCAGCTACTTAGTGAGGCCCTCCGCAACTTCGTGAGAGGTGGTTTCAAAATAAAAGGATAAAAAATAGGGCTGGGTGTGTAGCTCGGAGGTAGAACACCCCTGGGTTCAATCCCCGGTACCGCAAAAAAAAAAAAAAGGATTAGATTAATTGGAAATTCCTTCACATTTTCCCCAAATCTGTCAAATAATTCTACTTTGTGTGAGGAAATTACACAGGGAAATTACTCCAGGGAAGATGGCAGGTGCAGGTTGGCTAAAATCATGGAGCCTTTGCAAAGTGTCTATACTAATCTGGACTCATGTAATAGTGCATTCTTCATGATAATGATATCTTAAGATGTATTTGAATTGAAGAATAAAATGTCATAAACAAAAATTGCCAAATAATTCAGTTTGGCATTTTATGGTGTGAAAATAGCCTTTAAAAATCTTTAGATACTCATATCCTGAGAGGTTCTTAAACAGTTGATAGCCTATTGGCATTCTCCCCAGTGCAGACCCATTCTCAAGACTGACCTCTTCCTGAAGCATATATCAGAATGTGCAGTACTTAGATAAATATGACTGTTCATAGCACCTGAGTTATGTGAAAGAAATGAGTAATTTGAATTAGAAGCTTTCTACATACAATTAATTTTTAAAAAGTGATTAATAGGTATGAAGTCATAAAAGCTAGTAAGCAAACTGAAAAGTAAAAAGTTACCAGGACACAATATTTGTTCTTAAAATATCAAAAACATTTCCATAAAAGCATCTTATATGCATGAATTTGCATTAATATTTCAATTACCATGGAGAAATATTTATTTTAGCCTCCTATGTCATAGATACAGTGATAATGAGTATGAAAATCACCATGTAGGGAGACATGAATCCTAGTGTTAAAGCCTTCTGCTAGGTGTCTATTTCCCTGTATACCAAGCCTGTGAAAGCTGGATCTACCTGACAGAGGGGCCTCCTCCTGAGTTACATGACCCATGAATTGTCGTAGCCTGTAAACCTATTCTTCTCTTAAGATACTCATCAATTTCTACTATATAGTTCAGTATCAATTATTTTGATAACCTATTAGCTCAGCTAATAGGTTGTAACTTCCTAGAAGTCAGGTTTATATTTCTTGTGCCAAGCGTGTAGTAAGGACTTGATAATTTTCATTAAGTGAATAAATGAAATATATCAATCTCTCCAGTCTTCCTGCTCTCATTGGCAATTATTCTGTAAAGCGTTATTTCATTAATATTTACATATTCTAAGTATGTGATGGATTATTATTTGTCATATGCATCTGGTTCTGAGTAATAGACTCAAAATTAACATAGCCAGATTACGGTGATGCAGTGGATATATTAGAGGGAATAGGATGGCATTTAAAAAAAAATGGACTCAGATTCTAATCATAGTACTAGTGCCTGAGTAGCCACAATTATGAGCAGAGATGAATAGCTCTTTCACATCAGGAGAGAGTAAAAATATGGTGAATTTTGCTGGCAGGCAGAAGAGGTAGTAATCTGGATGATATTTGGGGAAGACACTTCTTGTACCCCAAATATTCCACTCAGCGTTTCATATTTTCATTAAGATTTTCTGAAATTCCCTCACTTATTTACAACAATTATTCACTATCTATTAACGTACAGAGATTGTTACAGAGGCACATTTTAAATATGTTTGGCATAGTCCTATGATATTTATAGCATCTCAAGGGTTTGCTTGGTCTGCCTTCTTTCCTCTAGAATCTATGAAAGAGTTTGCAGAAAGACTTGGAGGCCTATTTTCAGATTCTCCCTTTAAAAATGCACTCTGGGAAGATAATTAGAATAATTGCCTGAGGTTGTTTCACTTGAGACAGAAGAAAGTCTTTAATTTTAAAAACATTTTTATACTTACATTGGTGCATTGTAATTACACATCATAGGGATGTTGAAAGTGCTATACAGTTTCATGCACACGCACTTGATGTGTTTCCCTTCAGATGCCACCCCACTCCCGACCCCATACATATGAGTGGGATTGGTAGTGATACCTTCATGTATGGACATAACATCATTTGAACTGTTTTCTTTATCAAGTCTCCTTTACCCCCTCCCACCTCCCTCCCCCAAACTCCTTCCACTGTTCTACTGGTCTCTCTCCTCATTCATCTAGTCCCTTTTGTTTCTTATTTTCCCCTCTATCATCCATGTATGACAGAAAGCATTCTACCCCAGAAGAAAGTCTTTGATGTACATCTTTATCTTGCCTGAAGCCTCTTTGTGTTGGGTTTTACATGAAGACTGTTAAAAGGAAATAAATAAATAAATGTGTGTACACTTCTTCCTACTATTGTTTAATTATGTGGAATAAACCAGGAGCTGGAATTTGTCCAGAGTAGCAAGGCTGGAGTAGTAGAGAAATTAGGATGGCAACAATGAGTGGCAGTCGGGACAGTTGAGGCTTCCTGGAGCAGGTGTCTGCTGCTGACATGTGAGTATCTGCAGGGGTGGACACTGAGTAGATCCGATACTAGTGCCAAGATCATCTGGGTATAAAAACTGATACGCAGCAGCAGACATCTGGACCTGGGTTTTATCTAGAATTGCTGCAGGGTGTGGTGGTGGGCTGCAAAGGGGCAGTAGACAGAATTTGAATGTCAAGGCTTATAGAAGGAACCTACAACCTTGAGGTTCCATATGACACTTTATTTCTCTAAGTGAATTCCCCTTGAATTGGGTGGGAAAGATAAGGTTTGGGGCTTTCTTCTCACTGAAGTGTACATTCCTATTGAAAGGAGTTACAATGCTTTCTATGAGCTAATGGTGTAAGTGCAAAGACGAGACACACCGCATACATACTTGAGCCATAAAGACTGTTGATTCCCAACAAGTGATTTGAGCTTTGAAATTAAGAATGTTATAATTGGCTACTTTAAAAGATGAATAAACAGAGAAAGGGCTATTAGAGCTGAATACATTTCAATTAGGTAAAACACACACACGCAGGCACACACACACACACACACACACACACACACACAGGCACACACAT
>PVJS01053001.1:0-13431 GCA_004027185.1 Glis glis | reverse complement strand
AGAGAGAGAGAGAGAGAGAGAGAGAGAGAGAGACAGGGAGAGAGAGAGCGAGAGAGCTGAGGCTGGCCGCGAACCCGGATCCTCCGGTCTCCACCTCCCAAAGTACTGGGATTATAAGCGTGCGCCACCACGCCCGGCCCAGAATGTATAGAAATCTCACAGCAGATAACAGTCATCTCAGGCTTTGTATAGGTTCTGGAACTGACTCTGGTCTCCACCCTCTGGGCCATGCTTTTATGTCAACCTTGTTTTCTCATTTATACCATCTGCCTGGACGCCCTCCCATCCTGACTCTCATTCCTCTCAGTCCTCGCCTCTCTGCCATCCCACCTGCTCCTCCATCTCCCTGGAAAATTCCTGTTTCTCTTTCAAAGATAGAAAGATTTCTTTGCTTCCAGAAAGACTTCTTCGCTCTCCCCCACGTAGCGTCCCACCTTTTCTCCTTTCTGTTAGTGTTGTCCATGGAACAGGCGTCTATAACTATATTTACCTACTCATCACACACGCCGTAGCACATTTGTTCCCGTCTGTCTCTTCTATTATTAGTCTGTGTATTAGTCTCCTTTTGCTGCTGTAACAAATTACTATAAATTTAGTGCCTTAAAACAACATGAGAGCCAGGCATGGTGGCGCACGCTTATAATCCCAGTACTTGAGAGGCTGAGACAGGAGGATCGCAGGTTCGTGGCCAGCCTCAGCTACTTAGTGAGGCCCTCCGCAACTTAGTGAGACCCTGTTTCAAAATAAAGAATAAAAAATAGGGCTTGGGGTGCAGCTCGGAGGTAGAATGCCCCTGGGTTCAATCCCCAGTGCCACAAAAACAAACAAAAAAACAAATCGAACCAAAACAAAACAACACGAGTTTATCATCTGGAGTTCAGAGGTCAGAAGTTCTAAGTGGGTCTAACAAGGCTAAAAATCAAGCAATTGCAGGACCCACTTTCTTGTCTTTTATGACTTCCAGAGGCAGCCTGCATATCTTGCTTCATGGTCCTTGTTTCCATCTTCAAAGTCAGCAATGGTCGGTTGAACCTTCCTCATGCTGTATCTCTCTGACGTTGGCTCTTTTTCCTTCCTCCTCCACATGTAAAGACCCTGTGATTACATTGGGTCCATCCAGCTGATCCAGAATGATTTATTTATTTATTTATTTATTTATTTATTTATTTATTTGCAGTACTGGGGATTGAACCCAGGGGCATCCTACCTCTGAGCTACTCCCCCAGCCCTATTTTATTTTTTATTTTGAAACAGGGTCTCACTAAGATGTGGAGGGCCTCACTAAGTAGCTGAGGCTGGCCGCAAACCTGCGATCCTCCTGTCTCAGCCTCCCAGATACTGGGATTACAAGCGTGCGCCACCACGCCCGGTTTCAGAATGACATATTTAAAGGTCACCTGAGTAATCACCTTGACTCCTTCTGCAGTATTAATTCCCACGTGCTATTTATCATAACATATTCACACACTTTGGGAAGTAGGGCGTGGACATTTGGGGGGGTTTTATTTGGCCAACCAGTCTATGATCTCTGTCAGCACGGAGGCTGTAGGTGACACATCATTCTCCCCAAACTTACAACGGAAGCCTGCCACAGAGCACGGGAATAAGAATCGATACTGGGTCTAAAAGGAGTGCGTACTCTGAAAGCAGGAGTTGACAAACTATGATTCACTGCTTGTTTCTGCACAACTTGCAAGCTTAGTTTTTACATGTTTAAGTGGCAAGAAAAAAAACTGCAAAGAAAAACGAGTCTCTGTGACATGTGGAAAGAACATGGAATTTAATGCATCTGCATGAAGTTGCTTTGGAACACAGCCACACTCATGTGCTTATATATTGTCTCGTGCTGCTTCACAGTACAATGGGGAAGGCGGGTAGTTGCAACCAAGATCTATGACTGCAAAGTCCAAAATAATTACCTATCTGGACCTTTACAGGAAAAAAAGTTTCTTATCCCTGTGATGGACCAGTGCTGTCTAGTAGAACCCTCTGTAGTGATAGGAATATTCTTTTTTTTTTTTTTTTTGGTTACTGGGGATTGAACCCAGGGGCATTCCACCTCTGAGCTACACCCCCAGCCCTATTTTATTTTTTATTTTGAAACAGGCTCTGTTTGTTGCTGAAGGCCTCGCTAAACTGCTGAGGCTGGCCTTGAACCTTTGATCCTCCTGTCTCAACCTCCCAAGTACTGGGATTCTAGGCATGCACCACAGGAATATTCTTTATTGTCCAATATAGTGGCCACTGGGCACTGGTGCTACTGAGGAATGACTTTTAAGTTTTATTTGATTATAATTTATTTAGATTTGGAGAGGTACCTGTGGCTGTGGCTACCGCGTTGGACATCCCTAGAGACCAGAGGATGATTATGAAGAGGCTAATAAGAATCTGAGCACTCACTGTGGACGCTCTTAGGATTCATTTCCAATTTACAGATAGGAAAACTGAAACAGATTAAGAAACCTGCCTGCCAGGCGTGGTGGCGCACACTTGTAATCCCAGTACTTGGGAGACTGAGACCAGAGGATCCGGGTTCGCGGCCAGTCTCAGCTACTTAGTGAGGCCCTCCGCAACTTAGTGAGGCCCTGTTTCAAAATAAAGAGTAAAAAATAGGACTGGGGGTGTAGCTTGGAGGTAGAATGCCCCAGAAACCTGCCTGAGGTCACACAGCTAAGAAGTGGTAAATTTGGAGCACAGGCAGGCTGGCCCCTGAGCTAACCACTAGTCTATGTTACCTCACTAAGATAGGTCATGGACATTTGAATTCTTTTTTTTTTTTTTGCGGTACTGGGGATTGAGCCCAGGGGCATTCTACCTCTGAGCTACACCTCCAGCCCTATTTTTCTAATAAGAGCAGGAGAACGTCACCGCACGACTGTGTACCATCGCCCCTCCGCCCCCGCTGCTGGTTTCCGCTAGTGTCCATGCATATTTTTCTGATCTTAATATTTGTTCTCATTCCTATTTTAACGTCACTTTATTCCATGTTTATTTATTGCAATGCCGCCTCACTACTTTTGTGGACATGTGTGGGTATAAATGAAAAACCAGACCGCAGCTGGGGAGGATCTAGGGTGACTGCAGGAAGATAAG
Source organism: Glis glis (assembly GCA_004027185.1). NCBI lineage: Eukaryota > Metazoa > Chordata > Mammalia > Rodentia > Gliridae > Glis > Glis glis. Next base: position 10,338 of record PVJS01053001.1, on the reverse strand, counting down.
TTTGAAAAGATGAGTTCAGTGATAAAAGACAGGGTCAGAACTGGGGTGAGGTATTGTGAGCCTGTAATCCCAGAGACTCGGGATGCTGAGGCAGGAGGATGGCAAGTTCGAGGCCAGTCTGGGCAACTTAAAGAGACTCTGTCTCAAATAAAAAAAATTTAAAAAAGAGAAGGGCTGAGGATGTAGCTCAGTGGTAGAGTGCCCTGGGTTAAATAACCAGTACTGCTAAAAAAAGAAAAAAAAAAGATAGTGTTGGGTGCTGTGTATCGTCTGGCTCCAGCAGGCGCGTGGATATTTCTGCTTTTAAGAAACAGCCCTGAGCCAGTTCGATGCAATTCCCATGCTCTTATCTGCCCTTATCTCCCACAGCCTTGGCTGCGATCCTGGCAGCTCCCCACTCAGTTCTTGGAAACCCTAATTCCATCCCACACCGCTGCCCCCTCGCTCTGCGGACTGGCTCTGAGCCCTGTAGACATCATCTTTGAGGGTTAATGCCCTCAAATCCTTGGCATCAGAGAACAGGCTGGCATCCTCTGACCTTCCCAAATGTCACCCTGATTGGGTCCCTACCCTCCTTCACGGGCGTCTCTCTCTCAGGTGAAAGCCCAAGTTCATGAGTGTTCTTTTTTTTTTTTTTTTTTTTTTGCAGTACCGGGGATTGAACCCAGGGGCATTCTACCTCTGGGCTACACCCCCAGCCCTATTTTTTATTCTTTTTTTTTTGCGGTACTGTGGATTGAACCCAGGGGCATTCTACCTCCGGGCTACACCGCCAGCCCTATTTTTTTTATTCTTTATTTTGAAACAGGGTCTCACTAAGTTGCGGAGGGCCTCACTAAGTAGCTGAGGCTGGCTGCGAACCTGTAATCCTCCTGTCTCAGCCTCCCAAGTACTGGGATTACAAGCGTGTGCCACCACACCCGGCTTCATGAGCGTTCTTAAGGTCCTGGTCCACACACCCCAGCTCTGCCTCTACAATGTGGACTAGTTACTTATCTCTTCTGTGCCTCATACTCCTCTCCTGTAAAATGGGTATGACCATAGCTCTCCCTCTAAAGGTCGTGTTGAAGGTAGGCTGAGGAAATACGAGTGAACTGTGCCAATAGTTCCCAGCACAGAGCAAACCCTCTATGTGTGTATCCTTGGTGTTCTGACCTCTTCGGGCTCTCGTTCTCTAATTCCCCTCAAGCAGTTAGTTTCTGGTTCCACATTCAACGTAATATCTTGCTGTTTCCCAGACACTTCTGGATGTTGTATATGTGTTTCCTCTGCCTGGAAAGTGTTCCTTCTCCCTCCTTGTCAACTTTTCTTCAGTCTTATTCCATTAGCTTAGGTACCACTCCCTCTGGGAAGCCATCCTTGCCTACTCTTTCCATTATAGATTTTGTCATCCTCCTAGGGACCTGGGACTGGGTTGGCTGCCCTGTGGAGGGACTGTCACAGCTACTGTCAGCCAAAGTACACATTCAACTGTTGTAAATGAATGGACGACCAGCCTGGTCAAGTCAAGACACAGTGCACACAAAAATGTATGAGTTAGAATTATGCAAATCAGAAATAGGAGGCATCATGTCCCAGCTGTATACAGTTGGTTCTCCATATTTGCAGACACGTCTGAAGAGTCCACCAACTGTAGATAGAAAATATTAGGGAACATTGTATTTGTCCTGAACATGTACTGACTTTTTCCCTCCCTCCCTCCCTCCCCCTCTCTCTCTTTCTCTTCCTTCCTTTCTTTCTTTCTTTTTCTTTCTTTCTTTCTTTCTTTCTCTCTCTCTCTCTCTCTCTCTCTCTCTCTCTTTCTTTCTTTCTTTCACTGAGGATTGAACCCAGGGGCATTCTACTTCTGAGCTATACCCTCAGCCCTATTTTTTATTCTTTATTTTGAAACAGGGTCTCACTAAGTTGCGGAGGGCCTCACTAAGTAGCTGAGGGTGGTCGTGAACCTGCGATCCTCCTGTCTCAGTCTCCCAAGTACTGGGATTACAAGCGTGCGCCACCACGCCCGGCTCTCATTATTTCTTACAATAGAAAAACAATTATTGACATAGCATTTACATTGTACTAAGTATTATAAATAATCTAAGGGATTATTTAAAGTATGGATTTTTTGAATAAAAGGGACTTATATCCTGATAAACTCATTATAAATCAAAAATATCCTAAATTGAAAATGCACTTAATACCATGTAAACCCATCCTAAAGTGGAATAATCATGAAGTCAAGCCATTGTAATTTGGGGACTGTCTGTGTAAGGGAGGATGTGGAGAGGTTATCGGCAAAACGACAGCATTTCACATAAGGCACTATAACATCCCTGGGTTTTGGTATGGAGGGGGTCCTGGAACCCTTCCCCACTTGATAGGGAGAACTACAATTTCAAAGCTAGAGTGAATAATAACCTGTTTATACTTTTGCCACTTGGTGGCGCCACTTTGGCTGGTAACCAACAATACCCACCATCGTCAGTGGATCAGTCTACAATGATGAGTGTTTCAGAAACTTGTGCTTTGTGTACAATGTTAACACCTTATACTCTAGACTAGGGCTGAAGAACAATCTGATATTACTGACGGGTGGCAGGAAAATGGGGAAAGAGCACGGGCATGTTGGGATGGGAACTTAGACGGCTTCAAGGGGGTTGGAACATAGGAAGGGTCTGCGAGAACCTGAGTCGTGGCCAGAGTCAGCCACGAATCCAGAATGCCCTGATCCAGTGCAGATCAGGGGTGTCATGGAGGAGAGAGAGGAGAAGAGACGAGACGAGACGAGACGAGATGAGACGAGAAGAGAAGAGACAAGAAGAGATGAGATACAGGTGGTTAAGCAACAAGGGAGGAGAAAACATTCAGAAATTGAGCACTGAATTCCATCTCGGGATCCCAATTTAGCAGCAGGCAGGACTGGGGCAGCAAGCCAGGATTCAGTCCAGAAGGTACAGCCATAGAACTTCATATGGTGCACACCTGTAAACCCAGGACTTGGGAGGCCGACACAGGAGGATTGCAAGTGTGAGACCAGCCTCAACAACTTAGCGAGACTTTCACCAACCTAGCAAGACCCCGTTTCAAAAGAAAAAATGAAATAGGGCTGGAGATGTAGCTTGGAGGTAGAATACCCCTGGGTTCAATCTCCAGTACCAAAATAAAATAACATAACATAAAATACTATTACCGATGACCATTATTAAGGCTGTTGTCTAAAGAATGTTAGTTCCAAGGTAGGAAAAGCATGTAGAGTTTCTCAGTGCAGGACTGGCAGTTTTTAACACTTTTCTTCAGCATATAGAGGAGTGTGTTAATGTTGGTCCTTTACACTTGAGGTGACCACTGCATGTAAGCGTGGTGACCTCGGATCACAGCTCCCTGCTCCGGGTCACCACTGTCATGCATGGGTGGGTCCGGGTTGGTCAAAGGGAGCCAACCCAGGCTCTCTATACCACTGTGACTTTAGACTGACTGACCGTGGTCATTCTTTCATGGTCAGCCAGAGTTCTTATTTGTAAACAAAGAAAGAAACCCTAGATGACCCCAGTAGAAGAGATATGTATTGGCGGTATATTGGGCAACTCCCAGAACCTCTGGGGTGGTATGAGAACCAGGCTTGGGGACTGGGTCAGTGGGGGACGGTGCTCAAAGTCACCCTGTGAAAGTGCTGGGAGGGGGGACACTCTTGACGGTTCACTGCATGAGATCAGAGAGGAAAGGAAGTTAATGAAAGCTATGCAGACTTGACCTTGTCTCTTTCTCCTGTGCCTTTTCACATGAGTTTCAAATGAACGGCAAGCAGCCTGACAGCTTCATGGTTATTTTTATTTTCTGATCCTTTACTGGTTGGTCAAGGCAATGGGGCCCCCTGGAGACACAGCTCCAAGTCTATTCCTCCTCAATTGCAGATCAGAAGGGCCATCTTGTTTTTTAGCACCCACCTGCACTGTGAATTGCTCTAGCTCTTCATTTCTCACCCTCCTCCCTCTGCAACATCTCTCTTCAAAACACTTGCTTCTTTTGGCCTCTTTGACCTCCACCCTTCTGGGATTCTTTCTTCCTTTTTTTTTTTTTTTGGTGGTACTGGGGATTGAACTCAGGGGCATTCTACCTCTGAGCTACAACCCCAGCCTTTTTTATTTTTTGGTTTTGAAACAGGGTCTTGCTTGGTTGTTAAGAGTCTCACTACTTGCTGAGGCTCTCCTTGAACCTGCGATCCTCCTGTGTCAGCCTCCTAAGTACTGGGATTACAGGTGCGCGCCACCGCGCCTGGCTTACTGCCTCCCTCCATCCTCTCATCGTTGGCCCTCCACATGGTTCTATACTCAGCTGCCTTCCTTCTTCCCATTCTCTCAACACCCTGTGCCAGGAGGGATTTCATTTACTCTCATGGCTTATAATTAATAAGCTGATGATTGCCAAACCCTTCACTTGCTCTCAGAGCTCCAGCCAGCAAGCACCTTCCATCTTATCCTCATCTTCCATCTTATCCTCAAGCCTCATCTTCCATCTTATCCTGAAAAACACTTGCTCAAAAAATACATGCTTTCTCTCACCCATCAGTTTCCCCTACTTGAAAGACCAGGCAGGACAAACTGGGTACCATTATGTCCCAGGCCCCTCCTTTGGGCAGTCTTCCCTAAGCTCCTAAGTCTAGGTTAGATGCCTCTTCAGTGTACCTCTAACTCCTTCCCTGGGAGTTTGGCCTTTATGTTGAAAGCACCCCATGCTCTTGCTGGGCCCTTGAGACTGTGAGCTTTTAAAATCGAGGCCATGGTTATTCATCTCTGTGTCCCTGGTGCCTAGTCACCGCTACAAGGATGATCAGGATATGTTTTCAAGGGATTATGAACCTGGAGCCCATAAATGAATGGGCTTCGGGAATCTGTGAACCCCCTGAAATAGAATAAATGTCGTGAGTGTATGTCTGTTTGTATATATATTCTGGGGAGAAAGCATACTATTTTCATGAACTTCTAAAAGGGGACCATGACAGTCCCTCTCTCAAAGGAAAAAAAAAGTTAGGAGTTCCTAGAAGAGGTGTACATACCTGGTCAGCAAAGTGTGGACAGGGAGAAATGAACAAAGATTTCTCAACTTTGTCAGTTTGACAGAAACAAAGAGTCTTCTCAATCCTACTCACCATCCTACTTACCATCCATGACACACTTAAGGATCTGTGTGGGTGATTGACATCGTGCTATTTTTTAAAGCCTCGATGGGTGACCCACTGACAGAGGGTTAGCACTGGTTAAAAACAGCATAGGCTAGCTGGGCGTGGTGGCGCACGCTTGTAATCCCAGTACTTGGGAGGCTGAGACAGGAGGATCCCGGTTTGCGGCCAGCCTCAGCTACTTAGTGAGGCCCTCTGCAACTTAATGAGACCCTGTTTCAAAATAAAGAATAAAAAATAGGGCTGGGTGTGTAGCCCGGAGGTAGAATGCCCCTGGGTTCAATCCCCAGTACCACAAAAAACAAACAAACAAACAAAAACAGCATAGGCTGAGGAGATCAGTAGTCAAAGGGTTAGAACATTTTAGAAGACGTTCATACAAATATCTGGACTCATCTGGATACATGCCTTTATTTACTTATTTTTTATTTTATTTATTTTTGTGGTCCTGGAGATTGAAGCTAGAGGCTTCTACCTCTGAGCTACACCCTCAGCCCTATTTTATTTTTCATTTGGAAACAAGGTCTCCCTCAGTTGCTGAGGCTGGCCTTGAACCTGTCATCCTCCTGTCTCAGCCTCCCAAGTATGGGATTAGAGGTGTGCACCACCATGCCCAGCTTGGATACATGCTTTTTTGATGGTTAATTTTGGGTTCAATTGGCTACAGAATAGTACCCACATCAGCCTAGATGTTGCTGTGAAAGTAGTTTTTAGCATTCAAATCAGTAGACTTTGAGTAAAACAGATAACCCCCCAAAATGTGGGTGTGCCTCAACTAATCAGTTGAAGGTTTTAAGAGAAAAGACAGTGTTTTCCTGATGGAGAAGGAGTTCCGCCTTGTATTTGAGACCACAGCATCAGCTCTTTCTTGGGTCTAGCCTGCTAGCCTGTCTTGCACCTGCCTTGTGGAGGTTAGCCTTGCCAGCTCCCACAGTTGTGTGAGCCAATTCCTTAAAATAAGTCTTTCTATATATACATATCCCATTGGCTCTGTTTCTCTGAACCCTGACTAATGCAATTTGCTGGAATTGGGTTATGTTTGAAACCACAACTTTGGGTCCCAAAGGAAGCATAAATACTCAAGACCAGTGCTCACCCCAACTAGTGGTGAAAGTCTGAGGAGATTTCCTTGGAAATTTGGAATATGTGGATCTATGTTTAGCCAGTGGAAAGTTTCAGCATAAGAAATGGGCCATCAAAGTATTCCTTCCTTTTGTATTTTAGTTTTCTTCTTCTGCTGCTTATTAAATATACTGTTTTAACTTATTTTTTTGCTATTGTAATAGCAAAATAACATTGTAATAACAATTATGGATTTTTTTGGTACTGGGGATTAAACTGGGGGTGTTCTACCTCTATGCCCAGTCCATTTTTTGTTTGTTTTTAAATCATGTTGACAGTGACACCCAATCCTTTAAAAAAATTTTTTTTAAATTTTGAAACAAGTCTCACTAAGTTGCTGAGGGCCTTGCTAGGTTGCTGAGGCTTGTCCTCCAACCTGCGATCCTCCTGTCTCAGTCTCCCCACTACTGAGTTTACAGGCCTGTGCCACCACACCCAGCATGGAGTTTTTTTTTTTTCTTTGCAGTACTGGGGATTGAACCCAGAGGCATTCTACCTCCAAGCTACACCCCCGGCCCGATTTTATTTCTTATTTGGAAACAGGGTCTCACTCGGTTGCTGAGAACCCCGCTAAGTTGCTGAGGCTGGCTTTGAACCTGCGATCCTCCTGTCTCAGCCTCCCAAGTACTGGGATTACAAGCGTGCGCCACAACACACGGCATGGAGTTTTGTTTTAAAGAAGTGAATATTCTTACAATTTCCACCACCCTGGAAATTTGTTTTTATTGAGCTTCTCAAGAACACAGGCCAAAGGAAAGGCCAACAGACCTCTGAGTCAAGGGCAGAGGCCTCTGGAGAAGGAAACCCGTGGAGAAACTCCAGTGGAAGAACGGTCCCTTCTGAAGTGTGATTTACAAGTTGTTCATCTCACAGTGGCAGAGTGGCCCTGGAAGAACATTCGCACCATTTGGACGGCACTGAGGCTGCCTGGCTTTTCAGAACAGCTGTCTCAGTGAACTCTCCCCGGGCTCCACTATCTACTGCCCATTTCCCTTTTTGTCCTCTAAAGCCCCAGCATATGAGGATTTGGCAGCCAGAACAAGGTTGAGTGCGACTGACACAGGAAACGGCCGTGGCTGGCGGGACGCCTGCACGCAGCTGAATGGGGACGTGCAGCAGCCAGGTCTTAGCAAGGAAGCAGCTGTCACTCACAGCACTGGGCTCAATGTCACCAGTGCGCTGGTTTCCTTCTGCTAAGTGTCTTGATTGCCTTAGGAAGGTGGAAGGTAACGCTAATTGTGGGACACAGTGTCATCTAGATGGAACCTTGTAGTTCCGGTAGCTCTTTAGGAAGGGGGAGAAGACGGAAGCAAACTAACATTTGTTTAATGTCTCCCACACTGTACTGGGTACTTTACATCTATGTCTCTATCCATCTATCTCTCTATCCATCTATCTATCATCTATATATCCTGGCTACAAAGGAGAGTGATTTTTTTTTTTTCGGTACTGGGCATTGAACCCAGGGGTATTCTACCTCTGAGCTACACCCCCAGCCCTATTTTTTAATTCTTTATTTCAAAACAGGGTCTCACTAAGTTGCAGAGGGCCTCACTAAGTAGCTGAGGCTGGCTGCGAACCTGGATCCTCGGGTCTCAGCCTCCCCAGTACTGGGATTACAAGTGTGTGCCACCACGCCCGGCTTGAAGGACAGTGATTTAAGATCACTGCTCAGGTTTGAGCCACACTAGCTGTGTGTGTGGCCTTGGGTAAGTCACTTACCTCGTATTTTTTTTCCCTGTGGTATTAATAATAACATATACGTCATAGAGTTATTATGAGGATTAATTATTATGTCTAAAGCACTTAGAACACTGCCTGGAACATCCCAAGTGCTATGTGCATGTTTGCTGTTATTATCGTTATTAATTTTAACACGACCCTGTTTGTCCTTTTACACAGAGGAAACAGGCTTATAGAGATTAAGTCAATTACCGGAGATGGCAGAGCCTGAAACCAAACTCAGATTTATCTGACTGCAATGTTTTCTTCCCAGAACATGACCGGGGCTCTCAATGCTATCAAATTCCCTCTCTTGCTTGCCAGCTTAGGGTTTAGTTTATCAGCCCTTCTTTGTACTGACAAGGGTGAAATCCTATATGATTGAGGTTCTGTCTTTAATCCACTCATCCCTGGAGAAAGGCTAATAGACTACATGTGGGGGGGCAGGGAAAGGAGAACCCCCCCAAATCTAATAGGCCTATGACCATATTGCCTGTGTCTCCCCAGACTATCAGAAAGCAGGAGATAATCATAACTAGATAAAAGAAATAGTCTGACAAGCAGGAACCTTACAGCCTGGTAGATTTTGGGGAGAAGCGCTGCCCAACAGAAACATAAGGGGAGCCATATATGTAGCTATAATTTTCTAGTCGCTACATCTAAAAAAGTAAAAACAAAAGGTGAACTGAATTTTAATATTTAGCTTACTGTAGGCAAAATATCTCAACCTAAAATCAAGGTAAAACCATTAATGAGCTGTTTTACTCTTTTTGGTAAAAGCCATTACGCATTTTACACACACAGCCCTAGAACTACATAGGACATGACTATAACAGCTCACACTTGGGATTTGTGTCCTCGGAGGGGCTTCGTCATTCATTTAGCGACTTTGTCTAAAAATGTCCCTTGCTTTCCGTTTCTTCATTCACTGGCAGATACTCTGATGGGGGGAGAATGGCTGGAGGATTAAAGAAGTCGCCTTTTCTCCAAATTCCCCCCAGCTTAGGGTTTGCCGGCAGCTGAGGTGTTTATTATTATTATTATTATTGTTATTACTATTTCCGCCGTTTGTGACAATCTGCACGCCCTCTACTTTTCACGATGTAGGCTCAGGCATGATGCTGGGGGACTTTTCAGGTTCTGGAAGGGCTCGGGCCTCCTCTTGGATCCTGACAAAGTCTTTTCCTGTGTTTTGAGCCCGTAGGGACGGTGTGGCCCCCAGTGATCACAGCACCCCGGAGGGGATCGCAGCCGGATCGGCCAAGCCCAGACTTGGCAGGGCTCGGATTTCCTGGACCGGATGGCAGCCCGGAGCCGGGAGCCCGGCGCGGCGCGGGGCCCGCACAGGATGCGCGGCCGGGAGGGCGCATCCCCAGCATCCGCCCGCGCCCGGGCCGCGGCGCAGCTGCTGCAAATCCGCCGGGGCGGCCGCCGCCTCCGGGGCCTGGAAACGGCAGGAACCTCCCCGCCCCGGCCCGCGTCCTCCCCCAGCAGGGGCCCGGGGTGGAGTCGCCCACCTGTCATCCGAGACGCCCCACGTGGGCCGCCGGGAGGAGGAGTTGAAGGGAGGGAGAAAAGGCAGAGGCGTCGAAGGAGGCAGTAGTGAGAGTGGGGAGGACCGGGGAGCGGAGGAGAGGACTGTAGAGCAGCAGGAAGCTCGCGAAGGCCGCGGGAGAGGGAGCGTAGAGCCGAAGGCGGAATACCGAGCACCGGAGACACCTGGAGGACAGGTGAGGCGGGCAGGTGAAGGAAGGAAGGGCCAGCCAGGCTGGAGAGAGGGGTAAAGACGAGTGCGCCGCGAGGAACGGGCTGAGCATGAGGGACGAGGTAAGATGGAGAGAAGGGATGAAGGAGAACGATTCCAGGGTGACCCAGGGCCAGGGTCCGTCCACTAAAGGGCGGGGGAGGAACTAGACCCCTCCGCCTTTAAGGTTGCCAGGGCAACGGCTCTGGCCAGAGCGAGGCGCATTGACGTCAGCAGCCGGGCGCTGATTGGCTGCGGCCGAGTCGTTTCCGGTGGAGCCGCCGCCGCCGCCGCCGCCGAGCCGCTATCGCCGAGCGGAGCGGGGCTGCGAGCGAAGCGCTGAAGCAGCTCGGCGCCGCCGCCGCCAGCTCGCGTCTGCAGCCCCGCGCCCGCCGCCGCGCGTCCGAGGTGAGTGGCGTCGGCCGGGGGCCCTGGCGCGCTGAGCTCGGCCGCCCCGCCGCCCGTCCGGGGGCGCGGGACCGATCCAAGATGGCGTCACGGGGAGCGACCTGCAGGGGGACGGCCGCACCCCCTGCCCCTCCCCGGCCCCGGGCGCCTCCCCGCCGGCCGCGCGCCCCGCCGCGCCCCC
>PVJS01053000.1:0-13428 GCA_004027185.1 Glis glis | reverse complement strand
TGAGGCAGCACAAGGCCCTTACCAGAAGCAGAGAAGATGCTAGCACCAAAATAACCCTGGGCATCCCCGTCTCCAGAACCATGAGCCAAAAGAGATACCTTTTCTTTATAAAGTACCAGTCTCAGGTATTGTGTTATGGAGTAAGACACAACACAACTTTGAGTTGGGAATTTGACGGTCCACTATGCACACACAAACTATGATGAGTTCCTGCATCTATCTGATTAGTGTGCCTTCTAGCCTGTGTGATTTAGGGCACCAGCTCTTTGAACCACAGTCTCTTTTTCTCTAAATAAAGCTAATAATCTCTACCATTCAGGACTATTGCAAAGATCAAGTAAGAAAAATATGCAAACACATTGGAATGGTGCTGGGCACGTTGGGGGGAGTTCCGTGGGTGTACCCTACTTTGTGTACTCGTCCTGAAAACTTGCTTGGGGTTTGCACACATTTGTGCAGCTGCTGTTCACAAGGCAGGACTACACCAGGGCACAGAACAAGATGTGTGGATCTGAAGAAAAAATCTCAACCTTAGAAATGCTGCTGAAAAGAATGCCAGCCCTGACCCTCAAAGTAGCAGAAGCCTAGAAAACTGCTTGGACACCACATCTAGCTATGATCAATACTCAAGTTTCAGATGGATGGTGTCTTAGTCTGCTTGGGTTGCTGTAATAAAATACCATAGACTGGGTGGCTTATAAACAAGACATTTATTTCTCACCCCTCTGGAGGCTGGATCAGGGTGCCAGAATAGCTAGGTTCTGGTAAGGGCCCAATTCCTGGTTCATAGATGGTAGCATTCCATTGTGTCGTCACATGGAGAAGGAAGAGATGGACTTCCCTGGGCTTCTTTATAAGGATGCTAATCCCCCTCATAAGTAACCCATTCTCATGACCTAATTATCTCCCCAAAGACTCCACGGAGCCACTACCTAACACAGAGCTGGTCTCACTGTTTGGTCCTTCTGGGCAGTAATAGCTGGTTACCAGTTGCTCTCAGTTCTAGGGATGGAGCCCATATTCAGCCAGATGAATTGACTGGCCTAAGTAATTGATACAATTGAAGTCCAAGGTAGAGCTCCTCGTGCTGAAGTTCGGAGACTTGCTTCTCTGCTCAGACTCCTCCCTATTTCCAGCCAAATTATGAGTTCAAAAGTCAGGGCAACTTTTACCAGGTAGAGAACACCATGCATTCCCGGTGCTCAGACTGATGATTTTGACTGTGGTTCAAGTTCCACATGTTCCTTTCAGTTCGCTGCACTTGGCTCATCAAATATTTGAACAAAAATTAGAGGGTAAAATATGTGCCAGAGGATCTGGAGGGAAGAATACCTATACCGTAGGCGAGTCGATGAAAAATTAAACACAAGAGGAGATGAGGAAAGAGGAGACGGCATTTAAGGTGAAACCTTGAACGATAGGGAAAGCTTGGAAGCATAGAAATGGAAGGGAAGTGCATTGTGAGCCAATGGAATGGCATAAGCAAAGAAACAGAGACAACACTGGAAGGATTTTAATGAGTAAGGAGTTTGATATCCAGGGACTATGTTTCACACTCTGCATACACAACCTTCTCGCCATACCCTTGTTCATATATGACAGCTCATTTATGGTGGGAGTTCCGCAGAGAACCAGAGTATGCCAGACACTTCTGGAGCTCATCCATTTGTAGTTTTCTTTTTCCTCTGAGCACAGGCTGGACTCTATCCCCCCATGCCCCCCACAGCTAGCGGGGGGCCGTCTGACCAATTCTGGCCAGCATGTTGTATGCGGAAGTGGTCAGTGTCACTTCCTGGCCAAAGCAATGATCGATTCATAATCTCCAGTATGTCTTTCCCTGCCTTGTCAACGGAAAAGTTTGCGTTTTCCAAATGGTTTGACTATCAGACAATGAAGGCTGCCTCTGCATGGATCACTGAATCATTACTTGCAGAACCAGTGGCCTCGTATGTCTCTTAGATCTTTAGTGAACTTTAGTGAACTTTTTTAGTGAATAAAGAAACCTCTGGTATTAAGCCATTTTAGGAATGCTTGTTATGGACGTATACCTATTTGATCCTGACTAAATCACAGTTTCTAAAGAGTGATCATGAGTGCTGTGAAGACCACCTGGGATTTAATATATTTAGTTGCTTCAGTGGAGACACCAATTCTTGGAATTACATAAAGAAAGAGACAGCTATTCCATGTGTACCAGGCCTCTGGCATACATAGGAGTCTTCCTGATTCTAGGCGGGAGATGTTCAAGAGAGCAACACTACCAAGGGCTTTGTGGTTTCATTTTAAAGCAATGATGATGTAAGATATTGTTGATCATCCTTAAAGTTACACTGAGATTTGGATAACTTGAGCAATGACCTCATAGAAGATTTGCATAGTAATAATTACTATCATTTAGTAAATTACTGAGGTTTCAACGTGTTAGTGGACAACTTACAGCCACGGCCAATTTCACCTTTACATTCATCCTGCAACATTTTGGTTATTATCTCCAATTTGCAGATAAGAAATCAGGCTCACAGAAGGGACACGACTTACATTCACTTAAGTCAGAGAAGAGTTAAGACACAAATCCAGATGTCTGACTCCAAAGCCAATCTCTTTCCATGAAGTGAGCTTATCTTCTTAAGGTTCACAGAAAGGGTAGATAAAAATAGTCACACCTAGAATTTTTCATCTTTAACAAGAAAGAAAAAATGAAACATGGCAGAGGTAGATAGTGTTCAACAAATATTCATTTCCTCCTCTGTTTCTCAGTCTCCCCAGCAGTAATTCTGAGGCCATATGACTGGTTTTGGCCAATGGACCGTGAGCAGAGTGACAGGTGTTATATACAGGCTGAGGATGTGAAAAGCCAGTGTATTGACACACCAAGTGATGTTTTGTGCATATATGAAAGTAACACCTTGAATATCACTACGATATATAATTACAATATACCAATAAATCAAATAAAATAAATGCAAAAATAGCTGAATACAAAAAATTTTAAAGGCCAGTGAAAAGTCAGTGTTTATTTTTTAAAATTTCTTTTATTTTTAATTACTTAATTAATTTATGTTTGGCACTAGGAATTGAACTCAGGGGCATTCTACCTTAGAGCTACACTCCCAGCCCTATCTTTTAGTTTTAATTTTTTAAATTTCAAAATGGTCTTGCTAAGTTGCTGAGGCTGGCCTCGAATCTGACATCCTCCTGTCTCAGCCTCCCAAGTACTGAAACTACAGGCGTGCGCCACCACACCTGGTCATTGTATTTCTTCTATTGTCTCTGCCTCTGCATTCCTGGAAGGACACACAGTCCAGTTGGTGTGGCTGTAACATAGAAGAGGGTCCTTTCCTGATATTTTATAAGAAATAAGCCCTATACTAAGTGAGGGACAAATGCCTTTTGGAGATGTGTGTGTGTATGTGTGTGTGTGTGTGTGTGTGTGTGTGTGTGTGTGCTTTTTCCTGGGGATTGAACCCAGGGGCATTCTACCTCCGAGCTATACTCAGCCCTATTTTATTTTTTATTTTGAAACAGGGTCTCACTACGTTGCTGGGGGCCTTACTAACTTTCTGAGGCTGGCCAAAAATCTGTAATCCTCCTATTTCAGCCTCCCAAGTACTGGGATTACAAGCATGCGCCATGATGCCTGGCTTTGGTTCATGACATATTTTGATCATTGGTCCTTGCATAGGTCACTTTTATTTATTCCATTAGCTATTTAGACTTTTTAATGTGTGCATTCATGACACTATTCCCCAGAACTAAAACTAGAACTTTGACAACAACCTTCATCTAACTACAATGTCCTTCTACCAACTCCTCTCCTTCATTCACACATGCTAAGCATCACCAAATCCTAGATTCTTCATTCCCTTGCTTTACTTAGTCTGTGATTGCATTGTACCTATATCGATATGTGTTCCTAAAAATACATGTATATTAAATTGTAGTTGTTTTTAAATGTATAGAAATGGTGTCATGCCATAATTAATAAGCTAAAATCTAGTTCCTTTGAATGAATAGGATATCACTAAGATTTATCTATAGTGTTGAATATTGTTGCCTTTATTTTGACTTCGTTTTATTTTTTTGTTCTTGGACATGTCCTGATCACTCTACTCTCCTCTCCAAATCCTGAGGAACTTATTCAGTTGCTGTATCCACTTACTGCAAAAGAAGAACAATCCAAAAATGTGCCAAGCAAACTTGAGGCCGAAGAGAACTAAGACTTAAACTGACCTGTGAACCCAATCTTCATTCATCCCTAGTTTGGATTTGGGGCATGTTTCCTCTTCTATAAAACTATCACCTTCCTGTCTCCCTGCTATGCTGGATCAACAAGATAAAGAATGGATAAAGCACTTTGTGAAATATAATAAACTATACATATATTCTAAGTGAGAGAAAATTCCTTCAATCTGCATTTTAAACTACACATGCACATGTGCACACATGCACATAGGTCTCTGTTTCAACTAAAATCAGCAACTTCAAGCATAGAGCCGTATTTCTATTCTGGCTGCCGCCTGAACAATCATCAGTTGGAATGACTAGCAAATTGGAATCATCCCTCTCCTCTGCCAGATGTCTCCACCCTTCTGCTCTTTTGACTATTCAGATGATACTCATTATTGGCCTTCCAACAAATTGCAGGTGATGTAGATTCAAAGCTGGGTGTATTCACTCAGCACATGCGTCTTTGCCCAATGTTAATGTCTGTGGACGGGACCCGTGACTATGGTTTGCACCATACAGAGTGGCTTGCTGCCTGGAATAGTTGAACAACAAGGGCCTTTGGAGGCATCCAATCCAGGTTTTGAACCCAACATTTGTCTTATAATTCCTCTGAGCCTCTGTTCTCCCATTAACAGACCACAGTTGTTATGAAAATTAAATCAGATAATGTAAGTTGAGTGCTAAGAACAGACCCTAAAGTAAAATAGGTTCTCACTGAAATGCTAGCATTTCTTTCAGTTTTCCTTTCCTCCTTGGTAGTCAGTTTTTATAGAGATATTTTGGTAAAGGGGGTAGTGCAATTTGAAATTCCTAAGATAAATTTTGTGACTTAACCAAAGCAATATAACTTATTAGTTATATTCTGATATGGCAGAATTCATATCAGAAGAAGATGAAGAAAAAAAAACACTTCTGGCCTGAGAAAAATGTCTTTTTTAATTTTTTTTATTTATTACATTTACTGGTGCATTGTAGTTATACATTTTGGTAAGTGTCAGGGTATCAGAAGCATGCCTGCACACATTGCTCATTTAGCCCTCCCTCAAACCACAGCAAAATTTTTGACTTTTGCTGTGGTTTGAATAAATATTCTCCAAAGCCCATGTCTTGAAGACTTGGTAGCTGGACAGTGGAGCTATTAGAAGGTGGCAAAACCTTTAGGAGGTGGGGACTAGTGGGGGAAAATTAGGTCACTAGGAGCAGACTCTTAAAGGAGCTATTGGGACCCCAGCCCCTTCCTCTTCCTCTCCTTACTTTTAGACCACCATGAAGTGAACAGGCCTTCTCTCCCACGTGCTCCTACCAGGATGTCTTGTGTCACCACAGGCCCAAAGGAACAGGGCCAAGTGGTCAGGGACTGAAACCTCTGAAACCATGAGACAAAATAAACCTTTCCTCCTTTTAGTTGATTGTCTAGGGTATTTTGTCATAGTAACAGAAAGCTGAATAACACAGGCCTTCTAGATGTTGGTTTTGGCAAAAGCCAAAACTGATAATTTCTTGTGTGGTTAGTGAGCAGAAGCACTGACTGTCCTGGATAGTCGGGACAGCTTGTCAGTGAAGCCAGGGGACAAGGCCTTGGGGGACAGTGGATCTTGCCAGGTTAAGCCTCAGGGTATTGTAGGAAGAGAAGCCAGCTTCAGATGAAGGGGAGACACATTTTCAAATATGAGGGAGGAGATGCTACAAGAGAAGGTAACTGAGAAGGGAGGGAAGATTCCCTAAGACATCATTCGGATAATAATAAAAGGTAAGTTATTCCAAGGAGAAATGTTAAGGATTGGGAGCAGCTAAGAGTGTCAGACTATCTGTCCTAAGGATGATCCAATGATCTTACTCTTTAAGAGGTAAGACAGCTGGGTGTGGTGGTGCACACCTATAATCCCAGTACTTGGGAGGCTAAGACAGGAGGATTGCAGGTTCGAGGACAGCTTCAGCAAGTAATGAGACTCTCATCAACCTAGAAAGACCCTGTTTCAAAGTAAAAATTTTTTAAAAAAGAAGCAAGACAGAAGAGAACTGCCAAAGATGAGAGAACATATGAGATTTGAAGGCTGAAGCTTCTGAACTCTAGGCCAGGGTCCTTGCCGCCTGTCAGTGGATGACCTGGGCGAGTTTCAAACCCTAGCTTAGATGAGAGGAAAGAGAAAATCTGGTCAGTAGATGAAACACTTTTGGTGAAGCTAGTGGCTACTATATTGTCCAACACAAATATAAAATGTTTTCATCATTCCAGAAAGTTCTATTGGACAACATAGAGCACCAACGAACTCAGAGCACAGGCTTTGAAGTAGGTGCCAGATGCAAGCAAACCACCCAGCAGTCAACCCATGGCAGGGCATCAATGGCTCCAGGTAACACTGCTTAAGTCCTTCAAGCTTTGCCTTCAGAGGAGCACGCTGGCCTTCCCAGCAGAACAGTGGTGGATCTCAGCCACGAGTGTTTTAAATCTCCAACACATTTCCCCATTCACTTGAGAATTCTCTTAATCATTGCTCGCATTAAGATGAATAATTTTAATACTTCAAATTATTGTTTTTGATGAGATAAACATCATGGGTGCCTCTGTACCAGAATGACTCCTAGCCGTCGAACTCCTTCTCTCCGTGAAGTGACAACTCAGCTTTGTGAATAACTATTCCCAGCAATGCTGCCTGAGGAACCTCTCCACACAGCTGTCCTTGCTACTGATGCTCATCCCCCCCTTCAGAACTCTCCCCAGTCATCAAGCTGCAGAATAGCAAAACTTGAAAGCGCTATAAGGCTAATCTGGTTAGAACTCTTCATTTCCCAGAAGTAAGTCTGGGGACTCGATTTACCTGCCAATGAGGGCCAAAGCTAGGATCAGATGCTATGTCTGAACCCTATCAGTCTCTCCCATCCTAGTCCTGTTAGAAGAACACAAGAATCCACATGGAGAGCCCTCCTTCTCATACTCCAAATTGAATTTGCATGAACACCAGAGACAGAAGTCAGAAGATCTAGAGCCCACTGACCACCCAAAGTCAGCATGCTTGGGGGTGGTCTCAGGGCTGCTTTCTCAGTCCAACAGAACAAGCATCCGTCAGGAACCTCCCAAGTATCAGTTACTGGACCAAGAACTCTGGATGCAGTAGATATGGCTCTGCCTGTAGGGACCTTAATATCTGATAAAAATAGAAATATTCAAATGATATATTCATAATTATCTAAAAAGGTTTTTTTCCCCACTACATATCTATATGGGAATGCAACTGTCTTCTACTATGCTAGGTAATAGAGTAGCAAAAAAAAAATGTGAAACAAAGCCATTCTTCCCACTGAACAATTTTGGAACACCATAATTATTTTTATAAAAAATTTTATTCATGTTAAAATACAATGGGCTTATTACTTTTATTTTCAGTGATTTAATAATTTTCTGAATTTCTTGGCTTTAATTTCTAATAAGGTAAATATTGATAGCTATATACCACATAAGACAGATATTTGAAGCCCTCAATCTTTCTTTAAGAATGGAAAGGTATTCAGAGACCAATAAGCTTGATAATTGTCAATGTAGGGGAGACAAAAAAAGTGAAGAATCCGGGGACAGTGACTTGCAACTGTAGTCTCAGCTACTTGGGAGACTGAGGCAGGAAACCTTTTGAGCCCAGAGGTTTCAGAACAGTCTGGGCCACATCTCAAAAAAAAAAAAAAAGAAGAAGAAGGAAGAGGAGCAGGAGGAGAAACGTAAATGTAATGAATATATAAGGAAAATAAGATTGATTCTTTCAGAGTTGGGGACTGCATTTGTTCTAGTGGGCACAAGAATACAAACAGCACCCATAAGTAAAAGCCCAACAAGTGGATTTCGGCCCAATAAAAGCTTTCCAATGTCCTGAGCTAAGCCAAGAGAAAAGGTACTTTCATAGCAAGGAGTGAGTTCCCCATCCCCAGAAGTATGTAAACTGAGTCTGGCAAACCACCTGGAAGGGATGTTGCAGAGAGGAAGCCAAGTACACAAGAAGTTAGTGTAAGGTTAGGATGGGATAACCAAAGTTTGAATGATCCTTTATAATCTAAGCATCTAACTTGAGGAAGACCCAAAGTGATTTTCATAAATGTCAAAGGCAGAGCTTAGTTCGCCCCATCCTAGCTACCCCTTGTCAATATGGGGTGCTGAAGGAAGGACTCTGACATGTTGCCTTATTATAACCCCTCACTTTCACACTGGGCTTTGCAGTTGATGAGCCCCTTGACTTGCTCTATTTAATGTGCTCCTACCAACTGCCCGTGAGTTAGACACTCCGCAGAGGAGGCTCCGAGAGGTGATGTGAACTGTCTAAAATGATGTAGCTGGCAAAAGACATCCTTCTGGCACTGAGCACTGGTGTTCTTGCCAGTGTATCCTGGCTGCCTAACCCTAACCCTAACCCTAACCCTAACCCTAACCCTAACTCTAACCCTAACCCAAGAATTGGGAGAGCACTAGAAGTCAAAAGCCCAGCTCTGACCTCTCCTGGGTCCTCTTCCTCCAGCTCATGCTTAATGAGACCTGCTGTCCAGTTCTGTGGTTCCCAGTGCCATGTCCTGGCTCAGTGGAGAAGTCTCTTACCCCAGACCCACCCCTCCCCTGGGAATTCCATTCCAGGGAAACACTGGACCCTTGAGAAGCCTGACAGTCCACCTCTCCCAGGCAGCTAGTGAGCTGGTTTTGTTTTGTTTTGTTTTTCCTTTTGTGATGCTGGGGATTAAACCCAGAAGCATTTTATCTCCGAGCTACACCACCAGCCCTATTTCATTTTTTATTTGGAAACATGGTCTTGCTAAGTTGCTGAAAGTCTCACTAAGTAGCTGAGCCTAGCCATGAACCTGCAATCCTCCTGCCCCAGCCTCCCAAGTACTGGGATTACAGGGGTGCACCACCATGCCCGGTTTTGCCCGGTGTAATGAGCTGTTTTGAGCCGTAATGAGGCTGGTGTTCAGTGAGCCCAGGAGCTGGGTGCTCGCAGCCCAGGTGTGCGGGAGCCAGGTGCTGCCTCTCCCTCTGCAGCCTGCCCTCTTGCCAGACGTGGCACTTCCACCTGCCCATGGCCACCCCATCCTTGGGCAGGGATCCCATCAGATTTGACAAGCCAGGCAGGGGCAGGCCTGGAGAAAACAGGGATGTGAATGCCCAGAACAGCGAGGGCAGCAGGCAGGTGTGTTTTCCTGGAGCCAGGCTGATCCAAGCCGCGTGCTGGTAGTGACGGGATGCCAGTGGGAGGGCACGGAATGTGACAGCAGCAGACAGGGAGTGGAACCAACTGAGGACACACCCAGTGGGGTGAGCCGGGTCCTACAAAGACAGTGTTTGCAGAAAATTATTATGTGTTTAAATTTGGATGACTTTTTTGTTTGTTTGGTACTGAGGATTGAACCCAGGGACACTCTACCTCTGAGCTACACCCCCAGCCCTTTTTATCTTTTATTTTGAAACAGGATCTAAGTTTCTAATGCTGGCCTCAAATGTGCGATCCTCCTATCTCGCCTCCCAAGTACTGGGATTATAGGCCTGCACCACCACACCCAGCTAAATATTGATGACTTTAATAACTTCATATTGGATTATATGGAGGTGAGCTGATGCGTAGTACTTATTTGTAGAGTAGTATGGGCAAATTTTTTTCTGTAAAGGGCCAGATAGTAAGTATTTTAGGCTTTTTGGACACAATGGTCTTTGTTGAAATGTGAAAAGGCTCCATTGGTGATATGTAATGGACGGTATGGCATGGCTGCTCTGTTCCAAAAATTGTATTAATGAACACTGTAGTTTGAATTTAATATAACTTTCACATGTAATGAAATGTATTCTTCTTTTGATTTTCTAAAAAGACATTTAGAATTGTAAAACACACACACACACACACACACACACACACACACACACACACACACATCATAGGCCATAGGAAAACAGATGGGCTGAGTTGGACCTGTACGCTGTAGTTTCCCAGCCCCTGCTCTGTGGCAAAGCATCTCAAGCTATATATAGCCAATGGCCCATTTTTTAAAACATTTTCAAGTTTTCTTGTTTAGACACTTTTGTAAATGTATATACCCAAACCAGCTACTATATAAAAAGGAAAAAGAAGAAAAACAAGAGCTGCAAAATATAAATACACTAGCCAGGCGTGGTAGTGCACAGGGAATACTGGTAGCTCCCAGTACTTGGGAGGCAGAGATAGGAAGAACGCAGTTTCGAGGCCAGCCTCAGCAACTCAGCAAGACCCTGTTTCAGGACAAAAAATAAAAAGGACTGGGGGTATAGTTCAGTGGTAGAGCACCCCTGGGTTCAATCCCCAGTAACACAATAAACAAATAAATTAATTAATTAATTCACTGATCACATTGCTATCATCATTTCAAGTATATACTCTCAATGTAATTCTCATCAGGCCTGCCTCTGCCTAGCTTCTAAAATATGGAACATAGGAGTATGTGACCCACAATCTGTCTGACCCTGTAAATATAGATCGCTTTGTTGGTGCAAAAAATAAATGAATGCATAGATTATTCAAATTATCATCTAGTATTTTTGAAGTGCTTAAGGTTTGTGGTTTACATGCACAGGCAAACAATCCCCCTTTGTGCCTTGTTTAAAAGCTCTTAACACACTTTTGGTTGTTCTGTCCTGTGTTAGAGAAGGTGTGCTCATTAGGAGCTAGAATTCTATCATGATGACCATTGCTAACCGGTATGTGTCTGTTTCTATATATATGCTTTATTGTCTGTGTGTATACATACATATATATACACTTTACATAATGTATATATATATATATATATATGTGTGTGTGTGTGTGTGTGTATGTGTGAGTGTGTGTGTGTGTGTGTGTGTGTGTGTGTGTATAGTGCATTGTGGTCTCACATCATAATGTAGTTCAGGGGGATAGGGACACACATGCACCCTGCACTTGGTGAGCCTCCCCCGGCTCCCTCTCCACTCCCTCCCCTACCCCATACATGATATCCAGATTGGCATTGGTACTTTCACATATGCACATAATGTCAGTAGTGGTGTTTCTCCCCTATAGCCATGGTCTTCACACCCCCACAGAGCTCTCTGGGTATCCCAAGGGCGGGGCTTGCAGATCCTTCTGGTCTGCTTTTTTCTCCTCGGGAGATCTGGTGTCTGAGCACAGATGTTTCTCACAGCTTCTACCGTTGCCACATGCACATTCTGATTGCTCCAAAACTTCACCAACACTTAGAACTGTAAGTCCTTCTAATTTTAGCCATCATAGTGGATGTGTAGTGGGATCTCCTTGAAGTTGCATTTTACATTTCTCTGATGACTTATGATATTATGCACTTGTCATTCCTTTATCTTCTTGTATGGAGTACCTGTTAAAATCTTTTGCAGATTTTTTAAATTGGGGCTGTATGCCTTCTTCTATTGAGTTGCAATGTAGAAAAAGAAGAAGAAAGGAAGGAAGGAAGGAAGGAAGGAAGGAAGGAAGGAAGGAAGGAAGGAAGATGTTCTAGATGTGATGGTTAATTTTATGTGTGAACTTGACTGGATCATGGGGTGCCCTAATATTTGACTAAAAATATTTCCAGGTGTGTGTTATTGTGAGGGTGTTTTCAGATGAGATTAACATTTAAATCTGTGAAGTCCTAAAGTAGATTGCCCTTCTCAATGTGGGTGAGCACCATGCAATTCAACGAGCACCTAAATAGGACAAGAGGTGGAAAAGGGAGAATGGGCTCCTGCTGGACTGCTTGCGCTGGGCCACCAGTCTCCTGATCTGTTCTGTTCTCAGGCCTTAGACTTGGACTGAACCACATTTTCCTGAACTTACAGACAGCAGAGTAGACTACTCAGCCTCTATAGTCACATGAACCAATTCCTCATAATAATACATAAATAATTCATGTATATTCACATATAATTTGTGTGTGTGTATTATTGGTTCTGTTTCTCTGGAGAATCCTGTCTAGTACATTGGACACAGGCCCTTTGTTAGATCCATGTTGTGTAACTTTTTTTCTAGTGTGTGGCTTCCTTTTCACTTTCTAAAAGGAATCTTGTAAAGATGAAAAGAACTTTATTTTGATGAAGTAATTTTTTTTTCCTTTATGATTAATCTTCTTTGTGCCCCAAGAATTTTTTGCCTGAGAGAAGTTTGAAAAGGTTTTTTCTTATGGTGTTTTCTAGAAGACTTACAGTTTTACCTCTTTTGTTTAGTTCTATGATGCATTTCAAGTTAATTTTGTTTGTTCTGTGAGGTAAGGATCAAGGACCTTTTTCTTTCTTTCTTTCTCTCTTTTCATGTGACCTTCCAATTGTTCCAGTGACATTTATGGAGATTAGCCTCTCCCCATTTAATTCCCTGGGTCCCTTTGTTGAAAATCAATCAACCATATATTCAGGACTTCCTAGTCTATTCCATTGACCTATATATCTATATTATGACACCACCATACT
The DNA here is from genome assembly GCA_004027185.1 of Glis glis. Classification (NCBI taxonomy): domain Eukaryota; kingdom Metazoa; phylum Chordata; class Mammalia; order Rodentia; family Gliridae; genus Glis; species Glis glis. The sequence continues at coordinate 770 of PVJS01053000.1, read as the reverse complement.
ATTATGATTATAGGTGTATGTTAAAATCAGATAAGACTTCAACTTTGTTCATCTTTTTCAATATTGTTTTGACTAAACAAGATCTTTGGTCTCTACATTTTAAAATAAATTTGAGTTAAATAAAAATAAAGTCTGACATTTTGATTGTAATTACATTGAATCAATACATTAGTTTGGGGAGAATTCAAATCTTGTTTCAATTCTTCCAAACAATGAATACAGTACATCTTTTGATTTTTAAAAATTTCTCTCCTTAACAGAGTAGTGATGAGATGGAAGTATTCCTGATTTGATCAGTACATATTGTATATATCTACTAAAATATCATGGTGTAATCCAGAAATATGTACAATTAATAAATATTAATAAAAAAATTTTGAAACATGTTTGAGAAGACTTTCTTTAATTTCTAACAATGCTTGTTAGTTTCTATATAGAAGTCATGTGGAATTTCTGTTATATTTACTGTTGAATCTGTGGAAAGAATACATCTAATCTTCCACCATTTTTATTTTTTTTTTGCTTCTTTACCTCTTTAATGAAATTCTAAAATTCAATTACTCTTCAATATTTTCAAAATTATGTATTTAAATGACATTAATTATTTAATTAATTATGCATTACAAGAGCTTGTCTTTTTTTTTAACGTGCTTTTATTGGTGCATTGGAGTCTTACATTGCAATGAATATCTATTTGATGTTGACATATATGCACACAGCTCTTGGTGCCCCCCCGCCTCCCCCCACCCGTATGAAGTACCAAGAATGAT
>PVJS01052999.1:0-13428 GCA_004027185.1 Glis glis | reverse complement strand
AGAAAGGCGGGGTGGTGCATGCTTGTAATCCCAGTACTTTGGGAGGCGGAGACCGGAGGATCGGGGTTCGCGGCCAGCCTCAGCTCTCTCTCTCTCTCTCTCTCTCTCTCTCTCTCTCCTTAGTGAGGCCCTCCGCAACTTCATGAGACCCAGTTTCAAAATAAAGAATAAAAAATAGGGCCAGGGGTGTAGCACGGAGGTAGAACGCCCCTGGGTTCAATCCCGGGTACCGCAAAAAAAAAAAAAAAATAGAGACAACTGATGCTATGACAAAAAATAAAAAGTCCTAAGGCAGTCTGAGATACAAAAACCTTCCGTAGTTCTCGATGCCATTTTTCTGATTTATGGTTTTCAAGAAATGTGAGACCACATGTATAATTGAACAAAAGTCTATGTGGCACATTCAGAGATGTTTCTAAATCCAGGATCTCAACTGCTAGAGAGACAGAGTTGTCTCATTTATGTCTCAAGCAAGAATATAAAACTTTACAGTTACAGTGGAGTATTTTCTCAGGCCAAATATTTAATGCCTAGAGAATCTGAAAAAGAAAGGAGAGAGGGAGAGGAGGGTGGGGGGAAAGAGAGACAGAGTGAAGAAAAAGAAGAATGAGGGGAAGGAGGAAAGGAAAGAAGGAGAATTCCAGGCTTCCTCTGTTTCCCTAAACTTCTTGTTTTTATCCCTTGCAAAACTGGGTATTGAAACAGGGGCCTTGCACATACTATGCAAGTGTTGTACCACAGCCACATCTCCAGTCCTCTGTTTTCTTTTACTGAAAATATCCAGTGATTACCTAGGTTATAGGCTCCAATAACATCCATACCTTCATATTTCTTTTTCTTATAGAAAAGTACATCCTGAATAATATTTCTTAAATCTGATTCTCTGTGTGCACATAAGAGAGAGAATGGAGGCTGAAACTCTCCCCTCTCCCCACGTTCTTGAGTGAAATGACAGCAGCTTACTATTTTACCTGATCTGTATGTGATTGCAAGCAAATGTTAGACTGTTCGCACAACATCAGTTTCTAATTGTTTCATAGCATTGTAGAATCTTAGTTAGGAAAGTGTTAGAATTCAGGGAAGCATCCCTACAAAGCTCTTAATATTTATTTAATAGTTAATCATTTCAAGTCTCATTGTTTAATAGAAAATTCTTTTTGTTTTACTCCACTTAATATTTGCTTTTTGTCTACCTACCTTTGGTGTGTATGTGTGTGTGTGTGTGTGTGTGTGTGTCGGCCTTGGGGTGGGGTATATGGCCAATGCAGTGATCTAGAAAATAACTTATCTCTCTTCCTCATGAAGAGACATTCCAAATTCTGAATGTAGCTGCACACCTCTGCTTCAAGTTTTCTTAGTTTTCATTTCCACACCTCACCTTCACTGCCTTGAATTTCCTTATATTGTTTGAAAGGCTAGTTGATTACTGTAAACTATATTATCCTTTCCTTGTTTATGAAATTATTCTCCTATTATTGTAACTTTAAACTATTTTCATGTTTTGCTATTATAAATTGTAAAACAATGAGTAACTTTGCAGCTTCTTTTAAATATTATCAAATATATACTTAAGGTATATTCAAATATTCAAATGACTTAATTGCTTGGTAATCATTTTTATTTCACTTTTATAAGTTGTCTATTACATTGATTACTATAATGTTAACTGCTTTTATAAATCAACCTCATTATGAATAATGATTTTAATAAAATATAATTTAATTTCTTGCTCACCTACATGTTCTATGTGGCTCCAGGCAGATTGTGAATTAGATGGAATGGGGAATTCTATCTGCTTATGTCAGAAATTGTTTTCTAAGACCCAAAGCTGCATGTCTCTCATTCACTTCTATTGTTAAAATGTATCAGAGTTGAGACCACATAGTGGTTGCTCAATAAATATATATTTTGGGGGGGGGTACCAGGGATTTACACCCCGGCCCTATTTTTTATACTGTATTTTGAAACCGGGTCTCACGAAGTTGCAGAGGGCCTCACTAAGTAGCTGAGGCTGTCTCCGCCTCCCAAATACTGGGATTACAAGCGTGCGCCACCACGCCCGGCAATAAATATATTTTGAATGAAAATTTTAGTGGAGGAACGAACTACATGTGGAAATAATTAGATGAGAAAGAAGAAAATCCTAATAAAGGTGAGAAAAGGAGGTCCTGGGGCAGACATTAAACAGTCCTGAAGATCAGATGTGAAGTTTTAAGAACCCATTAACAACTTTCTATTCCAGAAGCATGTTTTGCTGTCTCCAAAATCACAATACTTTTCCTTTTTTTACTCTTAACTTCCTGACACTGCTTTTTTTTGGGGGGGGTTCTTATATAGAAACCACTCTCTATTTTCTGTTTTAAAAAATAAAATCTTAACGAAATGTTATTTGCTTATTGGACATTGCAAGGTACTTGAGATAGAACTTGATTTCTCAAAACAACCCTCAGAGAAAGCTATTATCAGCCGGGTGTGGTGGCGCACGCTTGTAATCCCAGTACTTGGGAGGCTGAGATAGGTAATAAAACTGGAATTTTGGTTTTTAGTTTGTAATGTAGGTGCATCTACTTTTCACTGAGCTGGTGGCTTATCAATGTTTGGCTTCTCTTTTCTCCACTCTGCTTTTATCCTTTCAGGTTTATGTAAGTCTTTTTGCATATCATCACCCACAATTTAGACAGGTAATTCCTGATGTGGGCTCTCTAACACTACATGAAGGACTTGCTCAGGGGGACTTTATATTTCAATAATATGGCCAAATGAGTGAACAGGCCTCATTCATCCCAAATGAAATATCACATATTTACTGATGACTCCCATTAGGAGTCATCAGTTTCTAGTTCATATGACATTTTCTTGAGTTTTTCATGCTATTAGACTCTGCTGATATCTCCCTCCTTGAAATTTTCCCCTCCTGCCACGCATGTCGTGCACACCTGTAATCCCAGTATCTGGGAGGCAGAGACAGGAGGATCACAGGTTCCAGGCCAGTCTCAGCAACTTAGCAAGACCCTGTTTCAGAGTAAAAAATAAAATAGGGCTGTGGGTGGGGCTCTGAGGTAGAATGTCCCTGGCTTCAATACCCAGTACAAAAAAAAAAAAAAACAAACTGGAATATTGCCTCCTGTTTTCTCGGAATCAATTTCCTCCTGATTTTCTTCCAGCCTCTGTAGCTGCCCCCCATAAACACCTGCCATATACACTTCCTTTTTAGGTTTTCAAAGTTCAATTCAATGATTTTTTTTCTCATTCATCCAATTTTATGAGTATTTTCATCAATGTCTTTCACTGTAATTTGTAAGCTCCTGTAATTTTGCTTATTTTATATACCAAATATCTACCATATGTTGGTGACTAAGTGCTAGAGATACAGCAATGCAATGGAATTCCCTGCCTATATATGAGGGTGAATTTTAGTGGAGAAGCAGACAATACCAAAGTAAATACCAGGAGGGGAAAGTATTGGGAAAGAAAAATTAGGTAGATTTAGGTGATAGGGTGTGGCAAGGAATATGTTCTATTTCTAACATATGAGAAAGACTCCTATGTTAAAGTGACATTTCAGCAAAAAAATGAAGGAGATGAATGAATTATATGGATCATATCTGGGGGAATAACATTCCAAATGAAAGGAAGAGTCCATGTAAGATTCCAGATGAACAGGGTGTGGTGGCACACCCCTGTAATCCCTGTACTTGGGAGGCTGAGACAGGAAGATAGCAGGTTCATGGCCAGTCTTAGCAACTTATTGAGACCTTCTTGCAAAATAAAAAATACAATAAAATAGGGCTGGGGGGATAGCTCAGAAGTAGAATGCCCCTGGGTTCAATTCCCATACCAAAACTAAGAAGATTCCTGAAAGGAAACATGTTGGGTGTTTAAGAATATCAGGCGTAGAACAATCTATCCATGGAGAAGAATATATTTAGGAGAATGTAGGAGATGAGAGATCATTTAGGGGCTGTGACACCATGGTAAAATTCTGGTTTTTATTGGGAGTGATAGTGAAAATCTACAGACAAGTTTTGAAGAAAAGAGTGCTGTGATATGATTTTGTAGTAAAAGGATTTTCCTGCTGGCTTTATGGAGTTAAAAGTATAAGTTAGCAAATGCCAAAGCAGCTGACCAAATAAAAAACTATTATTATAGTCAAAACAAAGGCTAACGGTGCTTGGACCAAGAATATAGCAGCAGAGGTGGTAAGAAAATTGTCAGTCCTAGATGCATTTCTAAACTGTGTTTGAAAGAGGCTAAACCTTTAGAGTGCTGACCTACAGCCCCTAACATATTTTGAGAGGCTTATTTAAGGTTTTTGCATGCACATACCATCGACACCTCAAACTAACTATGCTTAAAACCAAGGACATGAACCTTGTCTTAGTCTGTTTGCCCTGCTATAACAAAATTCCTGGCTGAGTGTGTTGGCGCATGCCTGTAATCCCAGTACTTGGGAGGCTGAGATAGGAGGATCACAGATTCAAGACCAGCCTCAGCAACTTAGCAAGACTCTCAGCAAACTAGCAAGATCCTGTTTCAAAACAAAACAAAACAAAACAAAATTTAAAAAGGGCTGAGGGTGTAGCTTGGAGGTAGAGTGCTCCTGGGTTCGATCCCCAATACAACACACACACACACACACCAAAATTCCTTAAACTTCAGAATTTATAAATAACAGATATTTATTTCTTACAATTCCAAGGCTGAGTTCAAGTTCAAGGAGCCAGTAGACCTGGTGTCTGGTGGGTACCTGTTCTCTCCAGATGGTGTCTGTTAAGTATCTCGCATGGCATGAGGAGAAGACAGCTCTCTGGGCCTCTTTTACAAGAGCGTTAATCCCATTCAAGAGGGCAGAGACCTCAAGACCTAATCACCTTCCAAAGGTCCCATCTTCCAATACCTCAGGTTTCAATATACGAAAGTTAAGGGAACACATACATTCAGACCACAGCCAACACTTCTATACCCAATGTGTGCCATGTCCACTACCCTTGTGTGATTGCATTGGGAAAGTCATTTAGTGGCTATAAACCTTCAACTTCTCATGTGTCATAGGTGACTATAAATAATACCTCACTGGAAAATGGCTGAAGAATTTGATGAAACCATTTAAGTCCCTTTGCTCTCTTATCTGTCCCTACTTTTGCCCAATTTCTATACACTTGCCTACACACTATACTGTAGAGATGTTGAATTCTTTAGTGTATGGAAAAGCTTATGAATTTCTATCATTAGCATAGTTATTAAAATTTAAATGTAGGTTCGCAGCCACTGCTACCCCCTCAAGGAAAAAAACAAGGAATATTTCTGATTGCTGAGTTTTCCTGGAGTAAAGCAATGTATGTGTAACTTTTTTTTCAAAGATCTCCATGCATTTCTGCTTCTAAGTATCACCATAGGATTTTGATTCAGAGACACAGACTTCCTGAAAGAAACCAGCTGTTTCCCAGTATATTACCTTTGTCCCTTCTGCCTGAATATTCTTCACTCTGCCTGTCAATCTGGAAAACTCCTATTTTCCCCTCCTAAGTGTGATGAAATATTTCCTTCCTTGAGAAGTCCTGTGAACTACTCAATCACTTTATTATTATTTCTTCATACTGAGACATCTTGAAGAGTTTTCTTTGGCTATATTTATCCCACTGTACAGTAATTTCTCTAACTTCCCTATCTTTCCTCAGCAGATTGCTAAAACATTAAAAAGCAGGGTAGAACTACCTCCTGACTGCTATTGCCTAGAATAGTACACATTAGATGACCCACAAATCTGGGTTAAAATTTCTTATAAGTCAGAATTCTTCATTGGTTTAGGAATTAAAAGAAGAAAAGAAGAAAGGAAGGACTGAAGAATGAAATAGTGGTTGCCATCCTACCTTCTGCCCACAGATGCTCCTATCTAAACTTATGTTTATAATTTTAACTTACATAACCATGCATTTTCTCATGACATGACCAAAGAAACAGTTTAATATCTTATTTCAACAATAGTGAAACATCATAATTATTTTTACTTTTACTATTATTGGCAGGCTGTTTTTCATTTTACATGGAGAAAAACACATTTACCCTGATTTCCACTCCTGTGCAGTATAATTTCTCTGATGAACAATTTATGTATGCTTTGAGTACAGCCATTTATATTCAGTTAAAGAGGTTAATGAATAGAAAAACCACACATGCTATGAGATCTTGATGAGTTTATCTTTTTCAGTTGGACATTTGTGGGGAAACATATGCAAATGGAGCATAAACAATAACACATTAAAGAATTGAGCTTGTAGCCCGGGCGTGGTGGCGCACACTTGTAATCCCAGTACTTTGGGAGGCGGAGACCGGAGGATCCCGGTTCGCGGCCAGCCTCAGCTCTCTCTCTCCCTGTCTCTCTCTCTCTCTCTCTCTCTCTCTACTTAGTGAGGCCCTCGGCAACTTCGTGAGACCCAGTTTCAAAATAAAGTATAAAAAATAGGGCCGGGGGTGTAGCACGGAGGTAGAATGCCCCTGGGTTCAATCCCCGGTACCGCAAAAAAAAAAAAAAAAAAGAATTGAGCTTGTGTCTCCAGTTTTGCATTGTGTGTCTTTGTTGATCTTAAACAGCCTGAGTTCCAAGATAGTACAAGTTTTCAACTATTGAGGTGAGAACTTCATAAATAAACTATTCAGGAAAGTATGGGACTGGTTAGTCACTGTATCCCAAATAATTTTGATTTCTTTTTAGTATCATAGTAGAATGAATGTTAAAGACACATCCACTGAAAAATACATAATGCCAGTACTGGTGAGAAATATGAGTTTTGAACAACGAGTATTGTTCCTGAAGGTGAGATCAAAAGTCATATAAAAAACACTTGATACTATAGTTCTATAGTATAATTTGAAATCATGTATTGTGATGCCTCCAGCATGGCTTTTATTGCTGAGAATTGTTTTAGCTATTCTGGGTCTTTTGTTCTAGCTTATGAATTTTAAGACTCTTTTCTAGATCTATGATGAATGACATTGGTATGAGTGTACTTACTTTTTCAGGCGTCCTAGCTCACTAAGATGAAAGGTTTTATTCCAAACAATGCAATACACCTAGAAATGCTCAGAATACCATGTGATATCTTGAGACTTGTCTTATGATTATAAAAATTCATATTATATTCTTTACTAATGACCTTCATCACTGTCATGGACTCTCTCTCCCAAGGAAAGATAGATTGACCTAATAATAATTAGTCTCCTAGTAGCTATTAATATATAAGCTTACTGGCAGTTAAAAGCCACCTTCTGACATACAACCTTGGGAAGAAGGTCAGTGCTCCTCATTCATGGATAAGCAGAGACCCTCCTTCTGGTGAGTATTATAAGCAAGCAAACTCTTTAAGATCAATGCAATGCAAATTCACTGTGGCAATACTTTATTGTTATCTCTTGAGTGTTTGAAAGAAGAAATCCTACTTTACTTTTAATTCTCTCTATATACAATATAATAAGAAATCCACTCATAGTAAAAAATCATAGTGTTGAGACATCTCTGGTACTTCTATCACATCCAGCTAAAGGTAGAATACCATGGACGTGTCAGACTATTGTCAACTGGCAAATTAGGATAGAAGAGGGTTTCTCGTGTGTGTGTATGTGTGTATGTGTGTGTGTTGTGTGTGTGTGTGTGTGTGTTTATTCTTCCAGTCCAACACACATGCACCCTTTCCTATCACTGAATCAGTAATGGAACCATAAAGATGTATTTGGAATGATTGATGTAAATTGTTCCATCACAGTGAATTCCTCTGGTTACATATTCCACCAACCACATCATTTCTTTTCAAATGTACCCAGGTTATCTAGAAATTAGATAATACATATTATAATTAATTTTTTTGCAGTACCGGGGATTGAACCTAGGGCCATTCTATCTCCGAGCTATACCCCCAGCCCTATTTTTTATTCTTTATTTTGAAACAGGGTCTCACTAAATTGCGAAGGGCCTCACTAAGTAGCTGAGGCTGGCCGCGAACCCAGATCCTCCGGTTTCAGCCTCCCAAGTACTGGGATTACAAGCGTGCGCCACCACACCCAGCTAATAATTAAAATTTAATTAATTTAAAGGGAATATTATATAATTCCATTAATACAATACATCTAAAATTTAATAAGACAAAGAGAAACCAAGAAAGAGGGGGGAACTTTGAGTTTTTCTGGATTGTGTTTTCTTTATAAACTTGAGGTCATAGATTTAAAAAATTATCACTAGAAAAAATTTAGGGAAAGTAAAAAAATAAATGAAATGTGGACACATCTTCACTGAGAGAAATAGTCATAACTTTAAATGTTTTGACCATTATAAAGAACAATTGAATATAGATAAGTAATTTAATTATTTAAAAGTGATGAGGGAATAATTAATTTTTTTGTGGTACTGGGGATGGAACCCAGGGGCATTCTACCTCCAAGCTACACTCCCAGCCCTATTTTTTAATTCTTTATTTTGAAACAGGGTCTCACTAAGTAGCTGAGGCTGGCCATGAACCCGGATCCTCTGGTCTCAGCCTCCCAAGTACTGGGATTACAAGCATACACCACCATTCCCGGCATAATCTAAAGGTAGTGTTAATAGAATATATAAAAGCAAGAATTATTAGATTAAAAGGTGAAAATAATTACAGGTGAAAGTACATGCATTTGTAAAATAAAATCTGAGTCCCTAATATAGAGATAAAATATTTTCAAGTGTGAGGTGATGTAGATTTGTGTTTTAATCTAAGTGCTGAAAGAGACACTGGGTAATAACCTCGTTCAAAGGGTACTTTCAATTTAATGTCTGGTGAACAATATTTAACATTTCCAAGGTTTGCAATCACTGTCTCAATTGCAGTTACAGTTTCAATTGGTTAGGTTAAGTCCAAACTGTAACTGAGGAATGCAGTTTATGGAGCAATCAATACTATGAACAAGTCTAAAGAGGAAACAATTACTTTGTAAAACATCTAAAAGCTTCTTAGACTTGTCAATTGGCTTTCAAATACCTAATATGGACAGGAAAAAAGGAAATCATTTTTTTCAATAAAATATGTTTTTTACAAAGTCTATGGTTAGGAATATTGTGCTAATTTTTTTACTTCCTGGAAATATCTCAAAATATTAAAATTAAATCTCTACATATTTTAATAATTCAGTTTCTAAACATAAAATGATGTTCTCTCAATCAATACTTTTAATGGAAGTAATTATATTTATCATTTTAAGTAGTATCACATTCTGATAGGACAAGAATATAGAAACTTCTGAATGATACTATGGTTTTTATATCAGGAGAATGGGTAGTTTGTGACATAATATGAATTCATTTTAAGAACATTATTTTGTTTACATTATTTCCATGATATATTTTTATATTATCACCATAAAGATATTTACAAAATATAACTTACTTATTTAAAAAAAGACATGTCTGAGCCAGGCATGGTGCTGCATTCCTGTAATCCAAGGCCTTGGGAGGCTGAGAGGGGAGGATCGCAGGTTCAAGGCCAGCATGCAGTAACTGATTCACACGAAAAGCACTGATGGATTTACTGAATACTCAATAATTGCTATTCTCTCTTTCTCTCTCTTTCTCTCAATCTCTCTCTGTCTCTGTCTCCCCCTCCCCTTTCTTATAACTTATAATTCCACTCATATCTATCACAACATTGAATCTCTATATTTGGCCATTAATTATGAAATTTATTTAAAAACAAAAAAATTTAACTTAGCAAGTCCCTGTTTCAAAATAAAAAATACAATAGGGGTTGGGTGTAGCTCAGTGGTAAAATTCCCCTGGGTTTAATCCCCAATACCATAAAAAAAAGACATTGACTATTATGGTCTAAGGCACCATTAACTAATGCCTACTTTAAAGTTTGAAGCTCACATGAGATATTTTTTTTTCTTTTTTGAGAAGAAAGAAAGGCCAGAATCCAAAGCCTAGAAATTCTGTAGTTGACTCAGAATATAGCAAAAGCCTTGGACATATATGTCCAGAATGACTTGTGTTCCTGAGTTGGCTTGGAGATCTGAGGGCTAAGTGGACAAGATCCTAGGTGCAGGTTTATTGAGAGCCATGCCAGTTACTAGAATATGAAGAGGACTAAACACCCTCAAAGACATCATGTCTTAAGAACTAAGGAAAAATAATCTTTCTGAATAGTTGCAAAAAAGAAAAAGAAAAAATATACAATAATAGGTATTACTTATTAAGTAATAGATATTATTACTATCTTTTTTGTCTCAAATGAAGATTAAACCCTAGAAATTTAGAGACACTGGATCTATACTTGAGATCAAATAGATTCTGCTATCTAGGGATAAAGAATGATGCTGAGACCAGAGGGTCAGGGAAAGCTCCATGAATGAATCTCAATATAGCTAAGACTAAAATCTCAATATATACACATCTGTCAGGAAAGTATTTTCTGCAGGAAAATTCATCAAAACTTCTATATCCAAGATAGATCAAGTTGTCACTCATAATATGTGCTAATATTGTAGTCAATAATCGATCAGACCATGTCTTACATGTTTTTGCTTGTAACCAAAATTGTCCATTTTTCTTAACAGAATGGATTTCTATTACCACTTTATGTCATTCTTTTAGATATGATGATGCTACTTTTGGTGTATCCTCATGTTTAGCACAGTTTATGTTGATGATTTTTTACTAATCTGAATGGACATAAAGATAGAAATTAGAAAGAATATGCTCTGTATGACCTAATTTCTTCCCAGAGGTGACTGTGATACTAAATATATACATGGGTGATCCTGTTTCAGGGTCTTGGGGTATTGAAAATAATGTATCAGTTGATCGTAGCTTCTGGAATCAATTTCCTACCAGTGTCAAGCAATATGAAAAATACACAGATGTCGGAATTTAAACTGGGTTGATATTCCTATTCAGTGTAGGAATCATTAGATCATTTTCTCCAAATATGCTTGTAAAACCAGGCAGAAGGTTGGATGCCAAATGGATTTGTTCTCCTCTGTCTGATAATGAGGCTATCTTACTGTGTTTCTTCTTGCTGTAACCACACCTAAGTGTTTTGTTGATGAGTAATTGACAGACAGACTACTGGTTTCAAGAGGGCTATTAGATCCTTCCTACTTAAAAAATCCCTGATATCTGTAGGAACAAATATCCATGAAACCCAGAAAAAAAATCACCGAATTAGTGACAAATGGGTAAAGGAAATATTAACTAGCAAGAAATATTCATGGATATTTAAAAATACATTATAGATCAAACTGTATTATGAGGCAAACAAAACTGGTTAAATATCAAAATGGATAAGACTGGAGATTGTTCCACAGTATATAAATGGAACACAGAACCATGGTAGTGCCATATGTTTAGAGTTACAGAGGCTTGTAGCAAGATCCTGCTATGGAAGAATGTATGGGCCACATGTACTGGAATGCTACCATGGCAGGGTTGAGCAGCTGGGACAAACCATTTTGCCCACAAAGGCTAAAATGTGTATTATCTTGTCACTTAAAGAGAATGTTTGCCAACCACATAGATGATTCATTAGATTTTTATACATTGGCCTTGTATTCAAGAATCTTGCTAAATTCATGAATTTTTTCATGAGTTTTTCTCCTACAGGGTTTTGGATTTTCTATGTGTATGATTATGTATTTAAAAATAATGACAGCTTTATTTTGGGTGTTTTAAACTTTGTACTTTATTTTTTCTTGCTGGACTGTGTAGTTCTTCCAATTGAATAGAAGTAGTGATAGAGAATATGCAAGTCTTATTTTTAAATTTAGGAGAAGATAATTCAGTATTTAATCAGATGCAGGTTTTTTTAATGATATCTTTTATCATAGTATGAATTGACTTCTATTCCCAATTAACTGAAAATTTCAAACATTCATCTATTAGATACACTGATTTTTAAAAGCACAATGGTTATAACATATTGTCTAAACATGACTCAAACATTCATGCACACATATATGTGTAAGGGATATTTTATAGAGGGATTTACAAGAAAATACACTAGCATTTGTATCTCAAGTGGGATAGCATACTTAGTGCTTTTTTCTATATACATATTATACATTGTCCTCTTATTATTTTCATAAAAATTATACAACTAAATACTGTATTTTAAAAGTATAGGTGACAACATTGCATGTACTTCATAATTATGAATATAAATTAATATTTTTTATGGAAAAGAATCCTGTGGAGCTCTTATGTACCAAGATCTCTATGAATGCTGTATTGCCTGAAACTCATATGTGCATGAAAATATTAAAAAGAAACATACCCCCAAATACTCAGAATATCATCTTGCATGTGTCAGATTCTGAGAATTTTTAAAAATGTCTATACTTTCAAATTAAATTATATTAATTATTAAAATATGACATAATTTTAGGAAGTACCAATTTACCATCAGCTTAATGTAAATAGATAATAGATGTTTGAAATTTATGCAGGTATTTTATAATTTCCATTTTCCATGGAAATTATAAAAATTTAATAAATTATAAAATGGAAATTATAAAATATTTCCATTTTCCATGGAAAGAAGCATGATGATTGCACTGGGGATATATTTCTAGATGTTGGAGTTTGACATCTTTGGGTTTCAGTCTCTGGTTAGAGTTAATGAGGTGATGTTGCAATTTGTTGTGTTGTTATCTGTATGCACAGGTACCTACTAGGTTTTAGGTCTAATTAGCATTATTGCATAGAATCAGTAAAAAGGACAGGGGTTTGGGATTGATTCCTTTACAGTACAGTTCACTATGTCTTATAGCTACAAAATACCACCAACTATACCTGTATGGCTTCAACAAAAATAAGAGTGTTCACTTGTTTTTGTTTTTGCAAAATACATTTCTCTAGGTGGTGGTGATGGGGGATGTGGGTGAGCTCATTCACAGCATGCCTTCTGTGGCTAAGTCACCCTGTATGTATTGGACAGGATTCTCTAGATTAACAGAATACACAGAATGAGTATATTTTAAAAAAAGGATTTATCAGATGGCTTACAGTTTGCAGCAATGTAGTCCCAGGTTCTGACTGCACGTGGAGGGTCAGCGGAACCAGTGGCTGGTCGAACGGTCTAAGAGCTGGAGTCTCAGGATTGGAGCAACCACTAATTCAGTCCCAGTCTAAGATGTGAAGATCAGAGAGCTTCTTCGGGGAAACGATGGTGGAGTTTCAGTTCCAAGAGCAGGAGGCCGAGAAGATCGAGCTTTTCGGAGAAAGGCGGAGCCGGCGGCTGACGATCTCAGGCGAGAGCAGATGCGCTTTCCTCGGAATGAGTCGCACACACTCTACGTGGCTTCTCCCTCTTTATCTAAGTCCGCACCTATCAGAATCCTGCTGCCTACATTCAGGGCAGGGCTTTCTCTTTAATCTGCTGTTACACACCCAAAATCACATAATCTTGGGTG